>LIEC01011765.1:0-24665 GCA_001925005.1 Drosera capensis
GCTTTTCCTCATAACATAGGTCCTCTGTGAGTCTTACTTGCTCATGTTGGATTACATGTTTAGGGTCAGGTTCATATTTCCTTAACATAGAAACATGAAAGACATTATGAACGCCAGTTAACCCTACCGGCAACGCCAACCGATAGGTCACTTCACCAATCCTTTCTAGGATTTCAAATGGACCTATGTAACGAGGACTGAGTTTCCCTTTTTTCCCAAACCTCATAACACCCTTAGTAGGTGAAACCTTCAAGAAAACATGATCGCCAACTGAAAACTCTAGTGGTCTTCTTCTCACGTCAGCATGGCTCTTTTGACGATCTTGAGCTGCCTTCATCCGGGATTGAATAAGCTTGACCTTGTCTGCGGTTTTCTGTGCTAACTCTGATCCCATAACTAGAGTGTCTTCAATATCATCCCAGCAGATGGGGGATCGACATTTTCTTCCATACAAGGCCTCGAATGGCGCCATGCCGATGCTAGCATGATAGCTATTGTTATAAGCGAACTCTATCAATGGCAAGTGATGATCCCATAAACCCTTGAAGTCAAGGACACACATCCTTAACATATCTTCAAAAGTTTGTATCGTACGCTCTGTCTGACCATCGGAAGCAGGATGAAAAGCCGTGCTGAAATTCAATCTAGTCCCAAAAGTCTTCTGTAGACCTTGCTAGAACCGTGCTTGAAACCTAGTATCCCTATCAGAGACTATGGAACTCGGAGCACCATGTAATCTTACGATCTCCTTAACATACATGTCTGCTAGACGATCCACACTACAAGAAGTCTTGATGGGGAAAAAGTGAGCAGACTTCGTCAGTCTATCCACTATCACCCATATCGAGTTCATACCATGAATTGTAGGTGGTAGTCCTACAATAAAGTCCATGGAAATTGAATCCCATTTCCATACCGGTATCTCCAAGGGCTGTAGTAACCCTCCTGGTCTCTAGTGCTCGATCTTCACCTGTTGACAGGTAATACACTTGGCTACGAACTCAGCAACCTCACGTTTCATGTTACTCCACCAAAAGCGATGGCGAAGATCCTGGTACAGTTTATTGCCTCCAGGATGTGCAGAATACAGTGTCTGGTGTACTTCTTCAAGGATTTTCCGTTTAAGTTCCTCATTATTCGGAACACACAATCTTCCCTGAAATCTCAACGATCCATCTTCATGAATAATGAATCCCGGTGCCTTTCCATCTTGAATTCCTTGTCTGATTCTTTGTATCTGTTCATCACCCCCTTGAGCTTGCAAGATCTCCTCATGCAAGGTAGACTGGACTTGCATGTATCCTAGAAAACCTGTAGGAGGCTCGGAGACCACCGTAATGTTCAACTTACAGAAGTCTTCTAATAGCTTGTCTTGTGTAATCATCAACTCGTTAAGACTCCCATCTGTCCTTCTGGACTTACGGCTCAAAACATCAGCTACAACATTAGCCTTGCCCGGATGGTACTGAATATCCAGGTCATAATCCTTCAATAATTCAAGCCATCTACGTTGCCTCATATTCAATTCCTTTTGAGTGAAGATATACTTCAAACTCTTGTGATCCGTATAGATCCGACATGAAACACCATAAAGATAGTGTCTTCAAATCTTTAAGGCAAAAACTACCGCTGCTAGTTCCAAATCATGCGTGGGATAATTAATCTCATATGGCTTCAACTGTCTCGATGCATATGCTATCACCTTGTCATGCTGCATCAATACGCACCCCAAGCCCTGCTTGGAAGCATCACTATAAATACAAAACCCCTCTTCCCCTGAAGGTAAAGCCAGGATAGGAGCCGAGGTTAGTCGGTTCTTTAGTTCCTACCGAAAAGAAAGGTGCACCTTGTTGGTATAGGTAGTACTATCAAACCAGTTAAGCATTTCCTTAGGGTATTACACTAAACGACACAAAAACAGCCGTGAACAAGCTGCACCAGATGGTGAACATATTAGTATCCATTCTCATACTCGTCATCTGTCTCATCATACTGAATATCGCGACCTCCAAGTTTCTGTTATTTGCCAGCTCTCAGATTGTTCTCATGACCTTCGGATTTGGAAACACCTGCAGGAGCATATTTGAGTCCATCATCTTCTTATTTATCATCTCCCCATTTGATGTTGGCGATCGTTGTGAGATCGAAGTTGTTCAGGTACATTGTCTTAAATCGTTTTTTTTTTTAAATCTTTTCCATGTCATTATCTTTTATTGAATTTTCTGTCAAACCCTTAATTACCTAAATTTGACAGATTTTCTGTCAAATCCTGAATTACCTAAATTTGACAAATGGCAGTTGAGGAGATGAACATTCTCACCACCATGTTCTTGAGGTACGACAACAAAAAGATCGTCTACCCTAAGCGCATTCTCCTAACAAAGCCCATCAACAACTTTTAACACAGTCCTGACATGGGACGCTGTAGAATTCCAGGTCCATATTTTAACGCCGCCTGAGAAGATTAGCGTCATGCGGTAAAGAATATTGAGATCAGTGAATATACTATTTGTATTGACCGGTACCATGGGCATGACTGATTCAGGTTGCTTTCACAGTTTCACTTGCTATACTATTTCACCAGGATACTGATCTCTGCTATTCTAGTACAGGAACATATCTTCAAAAATTATTATTTGTAGAGGTGTGATGAATTCGGCAAAGCGCCTAAATTCTCGTCATGGGCATGTAGGGTAAATGTTTGAAAATTTTCTCTCAAAATTGACGGTCAAACATCTTAGAAATGAGCTCTATTTATTACACTAACTTTAATTATATAAGATCTTTAATAGTCTAAAAAGTAGTTGAGAATCAAAGGAAAGGGCCAAAAAATCGATTTACTTATTTTGAAACATGATACAACTTAGACAATATCAACTGTTCCTTGTTATGACACTCTTGCATCCTGCACAATATTTTCCTGATAACTCACTAAAAGTTGATCTGCATTAGCCTTGCATTAACGACATTTTCTCTATTTCTTCGTCGTTGCAGTTACATTGAGAATAAGAAAGAACATTGGTAAAGAACATTGGTACCCAGCTACAATGTTCGTATGGAAGGATATCGAGGATCTGAACCTGATAAGGTGTGCAGTATGGCTGCGACACAGGATTAACTACCAAAACATGGGTGAGAGATGGGTATGCCGAGCACAGTTAGTCGAGGAGTGTATCAAGATATTCAGGGAGCTGGATCTTGACTACCGCATGCACACTGCAAGCGTTCACGTCCGGTCTCTTCCTCCTGTAGGACATGACAAAGCTACATAGATTTTAGGGGTTATGAATCAGATGATGTTGCGGCTTGATGGTAATGCAAATGGTCATTGTTTTGTACATGTAAATGCTTTTCTTCAGGTGATGCGACTGTTGTGAACTCTAAACCATTGACAACTAGTCTTCGAGCTTAGAAATAGATGGAAGTCTCCAATATTTTCTTACAATTTGATTACTTTTGCATTGTAGTAGAACATCGTTCCAAAATTACATTAGATCTTCTAAGGATATGAAGAAGTCTTAGGAGTATGTTCGGAAAACATGAAACATCTGTCGACAAATTATAATCCAGTAGGCCTCCTATTCCTTTCCTTCAAATAATGGTGTCTACAGTTCCAAAGACTTACGTTATCGAAGCAAGTACTAATGTGGCAAAACCTCACAACTCCTCGAGCGTTCACGTCACACAATCCAATTCATTTGATTCATACTACCTTCGTCTTATAATTATTATAACGTTTTTTCTTCTTGCATTGCTCAACACATAATTTGAATTATCGTCATCTATGTCGGATAAAAATTACAATATTTTTAAAACAAAAAAAATATATATCAAGTCGAACAATCTTTCAATACACTGTTGAAAAACATGGATGTAACAATCATCATAATCTATCATAAACCCGATAGACCCAAGAGAAGGACAAATACAAGAGAACAAGAGCGTATCCATATAATCGATCATTTATCATCCGAAACAGACCATTACAGTTGCACAAACCAGCATTGATCCGACACTTCACTTCAAAGAATCAAAGCGGATCATTATCAAAAAAAAAGAAAGAAAAAAGAACCAAAGCGGGAAACCCAAAAAAACACTCAAACGCGGCAGCCGCCGGCGGCGCCGGAGCAGTCGACGCTTCAATGGCAACTCTCTCAAGCCTAGTGCACGAGCTCCGAGACCGAATCGCGGCATCATCATCAACACCGTCGAACAAATCCGACGACATAGCGCTCGAATCACGGTTCCGCGCCGTCCTCCCGAATCTCCTCCACACCTGCGTCGTCCCTTCTCCCACCGGTAAATCACCTCATCTCTCATTTGATTTGGTCACCTCGAAACCCTAATTTTGATGGAATTGGTTGCTTGGTGGCAGCGAAGGAGAGGGAAGTGGTGGCGGTGTTGAAGTTACTGACACACACCGCGAAGAACTTTCCTGGCGTGTTCTATCACGGGAGAGCGAGTGGGATCTTGCCTGTGGTTGGACGGATTGTTTCGTTTTTTGCTGAACCGAGGTTTCGGTGAGTTTAGGGGTTGTGTTTGGGAGGTTTTGGTGTGTATTAGGGTTTAGGGACTGATTTGGTTAGGGTTTGGTGTGTTGTGAGGGGTGTAGGGCGAGGCATGGGGTGATTTTCGATACGGTTGGTGCGCTGGTGGCATTGCTGAGGACCGGGGATCAAGATGCGTTTCGGATGTTGTTTGTGGATGCTATGGTGGCTGTTGAAGGTATGGATGAGCTTTTCTTGGTGTGGTTTTCTTTGTCTTGGTGTTTGAAGGAAGATGAGGTTTAGCTCAATTAAGTGACTCGTCGGGGAAAAACTATTTGTCTGAGAGTATTCGGAGTGAGGTGGTCAGGTGCTGCTATCTTCTAAGAGTCTAAGAGTACTTGATTTAAGCAGAATAATTTATAAAATAGACTTGGACTTCAAGAATATGTGTGGTTCGGAAAATGAAATCAGACAAGTAATAGGAGACAACAAGAAAAGTGGAACTTAGGGTATTATTGAGTTTGCTGGAATATTGACGCCCTCTTACGTTAACCCGGATTGACGCCATTGTGAATTGTTTGTTTGATACAGATCTTCTCCACGTAGCATCTGTATCATTTGATAAATCAAGCACATCAGAATCACCGAAAGTATCATTAAGATGCTTTTCCAATTCATTCGCTGGGCTATCTGGTGATGAAACACATCTCAGTGACATTCCTGAATGTAACAAGCCAACTGAAGGAACTGGAGTTTCCATTGATCTCACGGGGGACTGCAGGTGGCAGCCATTTGCCACATGGATTATTCGGCTTGTCGTGAAGTGCTTCACTGAGGGAACACTTTATGTTGAAGGGCTTATCCATCCTTCTTTTATTTGGGCTGCATGTTCCTTGTTATGCTATGGTGATACTGACTTGCAAATGGTGTGTATTGACTGGAGTATCTGTTGAGAACATTTTCGTTTTTTTATTACTCAAGCGATTTCATAGCAGTTCGGTGTGATATTTATGATTATTCTTAGAGCGTAAAGACTGATGTGGTTATCTCATTTTTACAAGGCATGTTTTGACTTCGTCCACGTCGCTGGTACTGTGATGAATTATGACATCATCCCATCCGAGAAACTTTTACTCTCAATGTGCACTATCTTGAACGAAGATGATGACAGGAATCCTGCCGTTAGGTATTTCTTTATAGTATATGCTCATCCTCTCTTTATCCTCAACAAACATTGAATCGGAATAGCTCAACAAACATTGAAGTATGCTGCAATTCTCGATATTGGGTGCAAATACTTTTTTCCTTGTGATTATCTTCTGCCTGAATGAATCTCTTTCTTTTGGTTACCGCTCTTCATGAAATCATCAGCTTGTCTCTTTCTTTGTTGCAGAAGCCAGTCTTACGATTCTTGCATGGGCACTTGCCTCCATGCTGTACATTCCAGCTGCCCTATCCATATTGTTAAATCAACAGCTACAGTGATTGTTGCTGTTTTTTATAAATCCATTTTACGAAGTGAAAGTTCGGAATTAAAGGTAAACTTGGACCATCAGATCTCTACTCCAGATGGAGAAAAATCATCTATGAATTGAAAAAAGTTTATTATCAAGGTCCTTTTCCTAAGGGAATAATTGATTGAAAATTTGCAATATTTATCATCAGGATGCTCTATGCAGTGCTTACATACGAATTGCTAGGACTTGTCCTCCTAATGTCTGGAGACCAGAATCTCTCATTCGTATGATTTGTTCCCCAGGCGTTAGCTTTTTCTTGCAAGAGTGCCTGGAAGTTGCTTTTTCTGTGCTTGGTGCTGATCGCGTTGGAGGGGCAATTGGTAATGATACGGTGGATCAATTAGTGGTAAAGTCTCAAGCTTTGGAGTGCCATGGAGTTGGGGATAAAAGACCAGCTCAGGAACTGAAAAATTCCAAGTCTAAGCGTCAGAAGGCAGACCAAGGAACAATGATTCACGAATCTGATTATTTAACTTCACAGATCACTGCTGAGTCAATAGAAAAATATGCCTACTCTGTGCGCTCTTTTCTTGTTCCATTAGTCGACCTTCTTGTACCTCATGGTGATAAGTCTAACTTGATTGGATTAGAAGTTGCAGTCACGGCTCTTAGCATACTTTGCTTGGTCTTTTCAAAATTTCCAAAAACAAATATGTCACTGAACGTCTTCAAGAAGATGCAGCTATGGATCCCTTGGATATGTGAGCAGGTGGTAACATATACTCAGTAGAATACTAATTGATTTTTGATCTTCTGAACCTGATGGAGTGATTCTTTTTGCAGGCTAATCAAAGCAGCTCAATTAGATTTGACCTCTCTGTATATCTCAAAGCACTTCATAGTATGTTGATGTTGTCAGGTAAGCACATGGATCTAATCTAACGTGGGGAACTTGGTTAATCCTCAATGTTACTTTTTGTATGAAATGATCTTCTCATATCAACAAGCAGAAAAGGACCACTGATATGATTGCTGAATTAAATTATTTAATCTAAGAGTTCTTTCTATTGACTGTTTGGTAAAAGTTGCGCACTCACTTCTTGTTCAGCGAATCGGTTAGCACTTTTTTCTAGACCAGGAAAAAGCTATAATATGGATCTGACTAATTTTATTGTAGAAATTATGTGATGATTTTTCTGTTTCTTTCTTAATACTTTTCTAGGTACCTGGACATGTGACCTTGTCAATATTTGAGAATTTCGTTGTAGAAATGCGTACTCTGTGGTGAATATGCCATAGCTACTTGCAAGTTAATGCCGGATTTTGTTATTTCAACTTTCAACCAACTTTGTTCTTTAACTTTCTTTTATGATGGTTACTCCTCAGGTTCCTCTTCAGAAGTTAAGGTTTTCTTCGACGACAGTGAAAATGCTGAACTGACACATTCAGTGCTCAAGCTTCCTTGGACTCACTCTCTTGAGGTTGTAGAAGTAACTCCTCCTTGGAGAACAAAATGCCTCGCTATTCAAGTTCTTTCCGAGCTTTCTTTTGCAACTGGGTCGCAAGTTAATATTCTAGATCTTGGCCTTGAGGATGAAATGGAAGAGGTTAGGGCTGAAGGGACTATTTCGATGCCATTAATTATCCTATCATCTGGTTTTCATATCTTTCCTGACATTTTCAAGAGGCTGTGGTAAGTGAACTTTTTTCATTGTAATCACAATAAGTGATCATCACCAAAAGTTTGAATTAATGTGATTTGGAAGTCATTTAGTTCAAGCGTTTTTTTTTTTTTTGGTCCTTGGAGTATGTTTTGGTTGACTAAATCTGATATGAAGCCGCCTCTAGCTGAGATAAACTTGATATCACTGAATTGTATGATCATCACATTCACACCATTGATGAGCGAGAGCTGTAAGGTCTTCTTTTTTGGATTTGATTGGACAAGGTAAAATGATAAGTGAAAGCGATTGTCTGCCTTTTTCTCCTGTGTTCTTGTAGGTTATTATACAACACGAATCATGGATTACTCAAATCAATAGTTCCTCATATTCTTGGCTATTTGTCTTGCCTGTATGGTTCTTGTTATGCCTCTGACAATTCTACTAGAAGTCAATGCAAATTCTACTTGGCCAGTGGGAATGAAATACATGGTACTGTGCTGAGCCATCTACGAGATGGCTTTTGGTGCTCAAAGTGTGATAGGAAGATGGTCCATGCTGATAGGACCAGTGATGTACTTTTGCATTCACCTGACTGGACACACGCAGATATCCTTGGTACCTGTGATTTTACCGTTCTGCAGTCCCTGTTCTTCAGTTTTCTCGGTGATGAGTCCTTGGAGGAGGCCCAAGTTGCCTGTGCTGAAGTTCTTCACCGGATTTTGATGCATGCACCTAGCGAGATTATAAAAAGAGATAGATCTAAGTGGATTAAGTTTGTTGAAGATCTACTCCTCCATAAAAATATGGATGTAAGGGAAGCGTTTTGTGCACAGATTAGCTGCTTCTTAGACAAGTCAATATCAGATTGTTTGTTTTCAGAAGAAGAGCAACCCACCAGAAGCCAAGAGGAGCTTTTGAATAAGATAAAAAATGCTTTGGAAGCAACTGGTGACCCCCATACTATTGGTACTCTTTTGGCATGTGTAACAGAGGTCATGCTTGCGGTTGAACCTCAAAGTCAGCTTTTCTTACTCTCTCTCATTGTATTGGTTGATCACCTTGATAATCCTCATATGTCAGTGAGGGTGTCTGCTGCAAGGCTCATTCGTAGACCTTGCTACTTCCATCTCGGCGGTGGGTTTGAATTAGTTATATCAAAATCATCTCCTGTCAGAAATACTCTGTTTGATTATCTTGCCCCGAGGCTCGCAACCCGTCCAAAAATGGTTGAAGAGTTTGCAGTTACTGTAGTCGGTATTAAATTGGAAGAACTTATCCAGAAAATGATTCCTGTGATTCTTCCAAAACTTGTTGTCTCTCATGACAGTGATGTTCAAGCAATCTCCATGTTATATGAGTTGGCCAAGTGCTTGAACACGGACATGGTGCAACTGATTGTTACTTGGCTACCCAAAGTGCTGGCTTATGCCCTCCAACAAACTAGCAGGGAAGAACTAGTCCATGCTTTAGATTTCTACCATGCGCAGACTGGATCTGACAACCGCGAGATATTTGCTGCGGCTCTACCAGCACTTTTGGAGGAGCTTGTGTGCTTTACAGAAGATAGAGATCCTGATTTGATATGCCAGAGGTAGATTTCTTTGCACTTAGAAATGATTTGATGAAGCTTTTAATAATATGCTATTTTCATGCATTTTTTAACCTGGACCATGTTAGGTGATTATTACTTTTCAAGTCACACTGACTTGTTTGTCACCTTGCCTTTGGTTCATTAGCGTTTTCTACTGTGGGATTTTCTAAGCGTGTGAAATAATTGGCGGTTTCCCTAATGAGCTTGTCGGATTTGGCATTAAGTGCCAAACAATGTATACAAATGTGATTGTTGTAAGCAATGGGAAATCTTTCATATAAAATACGGTGAAGTTTTTATTCAAAGCTAGCCACAATCTACTTGCCACGCTGCAGTTGCTTCATTATATTTTATAAGACTAGATTTTTTTGTGTCCAGCAGGCTAGAAAGAGTACCTCAGATGATACGAGAAGTTGCAAAAATCCTTGCTGGTAGCGAAGAGATTCCGGGGTTTCTGAGGAATCACTTTGTTGGGCTTCTTAACAGTGTTGATCGAAAACTTCTTCATGCTGAGGATGTTTTCCTGCAGAAGCAAGCCATTAAGAGAATAGAGTTGTTGATTAAATTGATGGGCTCTCAGCTCGGTACCTATGTGCCAAAACTGATGGTACTTCTCCTGCATGCCGTTGAAAAAGACTCACTATGCATAGAGGGTCTCACTGTCTTGCATTTTTTCATCAAGCAGTTGGCAAAGCTATCAACTTCAAGTGCCAAGCATGTAATATTTCAAGTGTTTGCTGCTCTTATTCCATTTTTGGAGAGAGATAAAGATATGCCTTCTATACATTTGGATAAGATTGTAAATGTATTAGAAGACCTTGTCTTTGAGAACAAGGTGATTCTGAAGCAACATATAAGCGAATTTCCTCTGTTGCCTAGAATTCCTGCATTGACAAAGGTGAACCAGGTGATACAAGAAGCTAGGGGGTCAATGACTTTGAAGGACCAGTTGCTTGATGCTGCTAATGGTTTGAATCACGAGAACTTAAATGTAAGGTATATGGTTGCTTGTGAGCTAAGCAAGCTGCTCACCCTGAGGAAGGAGGACATGGTTGCATTAATAGGAGGTGAAGCAGAATTGGATATGAATGTTTTAAGTGCTCTGATTACATCCTTACTCAGGGGATGTGCCGAAGAATCCAGGAATTCAGTTGGACAGCGACTTAAAATGGTTTGTGCAGACTGTATTAGCTTGATTGGTGCAGTAGATCCAGCAAAGATAAAGGGAGTATCATGCCAAAGATTTAAAATTCAGTGCTCGGATGATGATTTGATCTTTGAATTGATACATAAGCATCTAGCCAGGGCTTTCAGAGCTGCACCTGATACTGTTATTCAAGATTCGGCTGCACTGGCCATACAAGAGTTGCTGAAAATTGCTGGTTGTGAAGCTTCCCTTGATGAGAATGCACAAGCGCTGAATGAAAAAGAACAGGTCCAGGTACATGTATCAGGGAGTAAGGTCTCGGATAGTCATGGGGTGGATGGAAGGGGTCAGAGACTGTGGGGCCGTTTCTCGAACTATGTCAAGGAAATCATAGCACCTTGCTTAACCTCAAGATTTCATCTTCCCAGCGTGCCGGATTCTGCATCTTCTGGCCCTATATTCCGACCTTCAATGTCCTTTAGAAGGTGGATATTTTTGTGGATAAAGAAACTTACTTTACATGCTACTGGCTCCCGTGGCAGTATTTTTAATGCTTGTCGCGGCATAGTGCGTCATGACATTGAAACAGCAATGTATCTTCTACCATATTTAGTCCTTGATGCTGTTTGTCATGGTACAGAGGAGGCACGGTGTGGCATTACAGAAGAGATCCTGTCAGTGCTGGAGGCTGCAACTTCAGAAACTAAAGTGGCGGCTGTTAATGGAATTGGCGGAGGGCAAAGCGAGGTTTGTATTCAAGCTGTGTTTTCCCTCCTTGATAATTTAGGTCAGTGGGCTGATGATGTTGAGCAAGGGGTGGCTCTTTCTCACTCTCTTCAGTCATCAACTTCTAAACAACCAACCAAGTCCAGCAGAATTTTGAATACCTCAACCGAATCAGACCAACTCTTTGCACAATGTAAATATGTGTCTCAGCTCTTGGGTGCAATTCCAAAAGTAACCCTCGCAAAGGCGTCTTTAAGGTGTCAGGCTTATGCTAGATCATTAATGTACTTCGAGTCCCATGTGCGGGCACAATCTGGTTCTTTTAACCCTGCAGCCAAGGAAAGTGGCATCTTTGAAGACAAAGATATCTCTTTTCTGATGGAGATCTATAGCGGTTTAGATGAACCTGATGGTCTTTCTGGATTGGCTTGTCTTCGTAAATCAGTAAGCTTGCAGGATCAGCTGTTATTGAACAAAAAAGCGGGAAATTGGGCAGAAGTACTGACTCTATGCGAGCAAGCCTTGCAGATGGAACCGACCTCAGTGCAGAGACACTCGGATGTTCTTAGTTGTTTGTTGAACATGTGTCATCTGCAGGCCATGGTGACTCATGTTGACGGGCTGATATCAAGGTTTCCCCAATATGAAAAGACATGGTGCATGCAAGGGACACAGGCTGCGTGGAGACTGGGCAGGTGGGAATTGATGGATGAATTCCTTAATGGTGCTGACAAAGAAGGCTTGGTTTGTAGCTGCTCAGAGAATAATGCTTCATTTGATATGGATGTAGCAAAGATCCTACAGGCAATGATGAAGAAAGACCAATTTGCTGTCTCTGAAAGAATCGCCCTCTCAAAGCAAGCTCTGATTGCTCCCTTAGCCGCTGCTGGCATGGACTCGTATATGCGAGCTTATCCATTCATTGTGAAGCTTCACCTGCTGAAGGAGCTCGAAGACTTCCATGTGCTTCTTGCTGGTGAATCTTTTTTGGAGAAAAAATTTAATCATGATGACCAAATATTTTCAGAAGTTGTTGGGAACTGGGAAAAACGTTTGGGAGTCACACAACCTTCTCTTTGGGCTAGAGAACCACTTTTAGCTTTCCGAAGACTTGTTTTTTGTGCAACTGGGCAGCGTTCTCAAGTTGGAAGCTGCTGGCTTCAATATGGAAAGCTCTGTCGCTCAGCAGGTCACTATGAGACTGCTAATAGAGCAATTTTAGAAGCCCAATCTTCTTCTGCCTCTAAGGTTCACATAGAAAGGGCCAAACTTCTCTGGAGCATGAAGCGGCCGGATGGTGCCCTTGCAGAGTTGCAGCAGTCTCTTTTAAACATGCCAGTGGAGGTTGTTGGCTCTGCAGCAATATCATCAATAAATAGCTTGCCTTTGGGGCCAGTGAATCCTGCTGTTTTGCTTGCCGATTTTCAGAGTCCGAATGAGACTCATGATGTTGCGAAGACGCTACTCCTATATTCAAGATGGATACACCACACCGGACAGAAACAGATGAAGGATGTGATGAGTCTGTATTCAAGGGTGCGGGAACTACAGCCTAAATGGGAGAAGGGGTATTTCTATGCTGCTAAATATTGGGATGAAGTGCTTGTTGATGCCAGAAAACGGCAGGAAGAGAACATTGATGCCAGTTCGAGAAAAATAAGTTCTGCTTCCAGTATCCCGAATAAGTTGAACCCCGAGAAGCCCTGGTGGGGTCACCTTCATGATGTACTAATATACTATGCTAAAGGGCTTCACAGGGGTCATAAGCATCTTTTCCAAGCTCTACCAAGACTGTTGACCCTCTGGTTTGATTTTGGGAGTTTATACCAAAGAAGCAACGGGCCATCCAATAAAGAGATGAAAGAAGTAAATACAAGGGTAAATAATTTCTTACCCTACCTCTTACAATTACTGTTTGTTTCATTGCCTTATTCTTCTGCTCCTGTTGCAGGTAACTAGCGTAATGCGAGGCTGCTTGATAGATTTGCCTACATATCAATGGCTAACTGTTCTTCCTCAGTTAGTCTCCCGTATCTGTCATCACAATGAAGAGATTGTTTCTTTGGTGAAACATATAATAATCTCTGTTGTCCATCAGTATCCTCAGCAATCCCTTTGGATAATGGCAGCCGTTTCTAAGTCCTCTGTTCCGTCACGGAGGGAAGCTGCTGCAGAAATTATACAAGGTGCTCGCAGGGGATCCAACCAGGATAATGGTTGCAGTGTCTTGATTTCTCAGTTCACCGGCTTGATTGATCATCTAATCCGATTGTGCTTCCATCCTGGTCAGCCAAAGGCAAGAACAATCAATATCTCAACTGAGTTCAGTGCCCTGAAGAGAATGATGCCAACTGGAATCATAATGCCAATCCAACAATCTCTTACTGTTAGCTTGCCTATGTGTGAGCTGAGTTCGACGAACTCTTCAAAATCTGGTATCTTTTCAACCATTGATCTTCCAACAATATCAGGAATAGCAGATGAAGCTGAAATCCTTTCTTCTCTTCAGAGACCGAAGAAAGTATGATTTACTGCGTGTTTCATGAAGCCTTCTTAAAAATCTTGCTATTTCTCGTATTCCAAGCTACCTATTCTGTTATGCACCATTTGGCTCCATGCTCTATTTTTTAAAGGGTTGCATATCATGGAAGCTGTAGATGTCATACCATAACGAATAATGTAGCTTGTACTTGCTTATTTCAGAAAATATGTTCTCGATATGCATGTTTTTCTATTCACCAAGTAACAATGAAATGTCCTAAGCGGCTTCCTATCTCTCAGCGTTCACTTTGTTAACTTGGTAATTTGGTCATGATAGTTCGTCATTGCTAATCTCCTGACATGTTGATGGACGGTACTTGTGCAGATGGTTCTTTTGGGAAGTGATGGCATTGAGCGTCCCTTCCTTTGTAAACCCAAGGATGATCTTAGGAAAGATGCTCGTATGATGGAATTCAATGCCATGATAAACCGACTCTTATCTAAGTCCCCTGAAAGCCGTCGCAGGAAGCTGTACATTCGAACTTTTGCAGTAATCCCTCTTACAGAGGACTGTGGCATGGTTGAATGGGTTCCTCACACTCGTGGACTCCGGCATATTCTCCAAGACATCTATATAACATGTGGGAAGTTTGACAGACAAAAAACAAATCCTCAAATAAAACGAATATATGATCAGTGCCAAGGTAAAGGAGGGGATGAGATGCTGAAGACTAAAATTCTTCCAATGTTCCCTCCGGTTTTCCATAAATGGTTCTTAAATACATTTTCTGAGCCAGCTGCTTGGTTCAGAGCTAGGGTTGCCTATGCACACACTACGGCTGTATGGTCCATGGTTGGGCATATTGTTGGCCTGGGTGATCGGCATGGTGAGAACATCCTGTTTGACTCTACAACAGGTGACTGTGTTCATGTTGATTTCAGCTGTTTATTTGACAAAGGGTTGCAGTTGGAGAAGCCAGAGCTGGTGCCTTTCAGGCTAACACAGGTGAGGGATAATGCCCTTAAAAGAACCTTGTTTATTAAATTTAGGAATGGTAGATTGTATTCTCACTATAATATTACCGTGTTCTGCATGCATCGCTTGGCTTGTTTGAGCGCTTGATATTGTTCCTCAGGAATCTGAACTGCATTGGATTTCGTTTCATGCTCATCAAATTTTCCTAGAGAAGCTCATTTATGAATAAAGGAAATTGAAAAAGATGTTTATATTGTTTCTTGAATTTGCTTATAGTTTTGATGGTTCCTGTGTTCTTTTTGAATCCTTGGCTCCGCTTTTCCATTTCACCTTTAAATCAATTATTACACATAATGGGCTTGGGAGCCACCATACTCATGTAAGATTTTGTTTGATCATGCAGAACATGATTGATGGTTTGGGCATTACCGGCTATGAAGGCATTTTCTTGAGGGTTTGCGAGATTACACTGTCAGTCTTAAGGGCTCATAGAGAGACTTTAATGAATGTTCTTGAAACTTTCATCCATGATCCTCTTGTAGAATGGACAAAAACACACAAATCGAGTGGAGTAGAGGTCCAGAACCCGCATGCACAGGTCTGTTCTTATATCCTGATTAGTAGTTCATTGGCACGGCACTCATGGGAATAAATAGCTGTTATGTTAATTCACTATAATAGAAATCTGCACCCCAAAAAAAAGGTAAAGCTTTTGCTTCCGCTTGCCTATTTCTCATCTTACCTACAAACTTGACTGCAACGAACATATGACTGCATTTTCTTCACTGTATTGAGTCAACTCTTAAGAGGACCAGAGCGATTATTATTATGGATCTCATGAAACTTTTCAGTATATCGAAAGTTTATGTGGGCCTAAAGATGTCATCTGTTGGTATTGGTTGGAAGTATGTGGTGATTGACTGGAGAAATGGATCAGTCATTAGTTTGTGCTTTCACTTGGAGAAAAGGGTCTCTAAATACGCTTCCATGTAGCATATTGATGATTGTGTTCTGTATAAATTACGCATAAATAGTATTGAATGAAATCAAAGAATTCATGTGACTGACCTCAATTCACTATTAATTTGATATGATTTGGAGCCTTTATGTTCGTAAAGATAAGTTCTGAAGAAAGAAAAATCATCTAGACAATGTTTTTTTATGCAAACATCTAGACATAATATGTTTGCAGTTACTAATTACTAAAAACTCCTTTTGTTCTTTATTTTTACAGCGTGCAATTAGTAATATCGAGGCAAGACTGCGAGGAGTAGTTGTTGGTGTGGCAGCAGCACCATCTCTACCTTTGGCCGTGGAGGGCCAAGCCCGGAGGTTGATTGCTGAGGCAGTTTCTCATGAAAATCTTGGCAAGATGTATATATGGTGGATGCCATGGTTTTGAACAAGCTCTGCCATGATAGTTTGCTCTCGAGGTCACATATCCAAATGCTGTTACGATTTTATGAGCTCACTTATGTCCTGTGCTTCTGGTCTTGAACTTTTTTTTAAAACCGAATTTAGCTTATATTAATGACCACCAATAAAAATACATGGAGTACCTGAGCTATTTGCTTTTACATCCTCATGCTATAATACTAGGAAAAAACGTCATCAATATACTCCTAATACCATCTTCACCAACTGCTGCGGAGATCTGAATCTTTGCTGAAAAATACGAAGGTTCCTTTCGAAGGTTCCTTTCATCCCATATCAACAAAATCAGCTCTGCTACGACCCTCCTTTTCTCCTTGGTCCTTGCTGTTTTCCCCTGCGATACTTTGCATCACCACTGCAGCCAATCATCCCACGAACCAAGCTGTATTTGAGCTTCAGTTTCTCCAATAGAGGCTGCAGCACGTCTTGGACAAAGGGACACAAAAAATAAATGATCTCTTGTTTCAGCTGCACAACGACATAATGGACAAGAGTCATCAGTTATCAATCCTCTAGCATAGAGTTTATCTCTAGTAAGTATGCCATTACAAGCCACCAGCCAAAGGATAAATGCAGTACGAGGCCTGAACTGAGAATCCCAAACAAATTTATGCCTTGGTACCTTACAGCTGTGCCCTCTCAGGAGCCTATAACCCAGAAATACAGAATATACTTTGCCTGAACTCCAGCTCATGTTTTGAACACTTCCTGCACTACGCAGTCCCTAGCTTGGAGTATTGACTTCCAGACCCAGGAATAACCTTGTTTGCTAATAGCATCCCACACAGTGCCATTTTTCAGATAATATGCAGAAATCTATTTAAGCCATAACCTCTCCTTATGAGTTTCCAGATCCCATACCACCTTAATCAACATAGCTATATTCCATTCTTCAAGACTTCGAATTCCTAATCCACCCTCACTCTTGGGTCTGCACAAAGAGTCCCACGAGACCAAAGCTTTTCTGGAATTCATACTTACACCAGACCAGAGATAAGCTCTGCAAGTAACTTCAATTTCATGGATCGCAGCTTTGGGCAGCATCACTATCTGCGACCAGTAAACTTGTATGGACAAAAGCACATACTTCACTAACTGCAATCTTCCACCATAGGACAACAGCCTCACACTCCAAGAATGAATTCTATGCACCATCTTATCTATCAGTGGCCTATATTGGGATATATTGAGTTTCTTCGCTGTAAGAGGTATGCCAAGATACTTAAAAGGCATCTTTCCAACAGGAAAACCCATAATGCTGGCAAGCTGCTCTTTCAAGTCTTCTGATCCCCCTCGTATATAAATAGCACTCTTTAATCTATTGGCCTCCAAGCTAGTTACTGAATCAAAATGAGACAGTTGTTCCTGTATAGCTGTCAAGGAGCAGATATCAGCCTTACACAGAGTCATTAGGTCATCTGCAAAACAAAGATTCACAATATGTAGTTTCCTACATTTTGGATGGAAATGAAAAGGCTTGTTCTTACTGCACCATTTTAAAGCTCATGATCATGACAAAAATATAAGGGGCAATAGGATCCCCTTGTCGTACACCCCTTTTTGCAGGTATGTAGCCCGTTATTTTGCCATTCAGATTCACTGTGTATGACACTGTGTAAATGCATTCCATGATCCATGATATAAACATATCAGGATAGTTCAGCCACAACATCATTTCTTTAATACACTCCCAATTGACCATATCATAGGCCTTACGTATGTCCACCTTTATCAAGCATCTAGGTGATATATTCCTGTGTTCATAGCCACATACTAGTTCTTGCAGCAGCATTATATTATCAACAATGCTCCGTCCTTGTACAAAACCAGCCTGTTCCTCACTGATAATCCAAGGTATGGCATGCTGCAATCTAGAACGCAACATCTTGGCAGTGATTTTATATATCACATAACAGCAGGCTATAGGACGATAATCATTCAGAGTATTAGCATGGTCTGATTTGGGAACTAAATGAATAACCGTAGTGTTCACCTGCTTCAGCATTTTTCCTGACCTGAAAAAAGCCAGTACTGCAGCTATAAGATCCCCCTTTATCCATTTCCAGCTCTTCTTGAAGAAACCAGATGAGAATCCATCCAATCCAGGTGATTTAGAGTCATCCATCTCCTGCAAGGCTTGCCATACATCATTTTCAGTGAAGTCTTTCATAAGCTCATATTGTTGTTGTTCTGAAAGAATATTGCCTTCTCGAATGACCATAGGGTCCATATCAGCTGCTTTAATACCTGGAGAACCCATAATTTGACAAATCCCATCTACTATATTACCGCTAACCTCCCCTTCCTCGTAGGCACGCCAGCTGCATCAGAAATGGTAAGTATTTTAGACTTGGCCAATTTTGCCTTTATAATAGAATAAAAATACTTAGAATTCCTGTCCATTAAGTTCAGCCAATTCTCCTTTGCCTTTTGCTTCAGAATACTATCCTCCTCAGCAAGTTTCGACCTGTACTCTTGGGCTTTCAAATCAGCAATACCCTTGTTTACCTCAGAATAGTCATCTCTGAGAGTTGCCAATGCTTTTTCCAGCTCAAGCCTACATGACTCCACCTTTTCTGCAATATTGGAGTACCCTTTCTTATGCAGTTCTTTCAATGGCCTTTTCAGCGCTTTTAACTTCTGCATGAGCTTGTACATTGGGGTGCCATTCACATCCTGACTCCACACCTGCTGAACTATGGCTTTGAAAGAAGGATCCTCAGCCCAGACATTCAAAAAACAGAAGCAGTAATTCGCATCAGATGTCTCAAAGAGCTGAACAACTCCAGGGCAGTGATCTGATATTTTCTGATTCAAGAAAGCATACCTCACTCTTCATATACATATGGAAACATTGCTGATTGGCTAGGGCTCTATCCAACTTAATCCTCATCCACGAAGAGGCTTCTTGATTGTTAAACCAAGTTAAGAAACAGCCATTACTTCAGAGATCCTCAAGGCCGCACTACTGTATACAACTCAAAAGATCTGTGCATGGCTCTATGTTCACCTGATCATGTCCCATCCCTCTTTCTCTTCAGCTCTAATATAAACATTAAAATCTCCAAGAAAAGCCAAGGCTGAGAGCAAGTTTGACCAAATGCTATCAGGTTTTGCCAGAGTACTAACCTTTGCTGTTTAGTATTCCAACCATGCACGAACGAAATGCATCAAATTTCTCATTCTTCTCTTTCACGTGGCAATGCAGTACCTGGTCACTTCCTACAAGATACTTCATACCAAACTGATTTTTGTCCCATCCTACCCATATTCAGTCATTTAGAGCATGGTAATAGTTGTTTAAGCTCCCCCACGAACTAAAACAAGAAGCCTAGCTTTTATTAAAATGCTTCGCTTTGACTCGAGTCTCCATGATCCCCATGACCTTTATTCTATTCCTTCTAATAAAATGCCTCAAAGCATTATGCTTTTCTGGCTTATTAAGGCCTCGCACATTCCAAAACCCAATCATCATGTGATATCCCCTCTTGAGGGGGAATCAATATTTCCAAGCTTAAGAACATCAGCACCTCCTGATACAACTTCAGAATTCCTCAGGGCCTCATATCTACTAGGAGTAACAGTAATATTCGTATTCAGAATAAGAGCCACATTTAACTTCTTCATTACAGTTACCCATAATTCCATATCTCTTACCCTTTCCTGCTTCTCAGGCTGCATATCATCCACATGACTTTCTTTCACATCAGGAATCTGATTCCTCTCTTCAGAAATCTGAGCTTTCTTAGGCCTCCACACCATGGATGTTTTAGACTTCGTCCAACAATCATATCTTATGGCCCCATTTATAGCATTTCTGGCATTTCAATGGCACCCATTCATAAACCACAGACTGCTGCATTTGAACTCCCTCAGGGCTATAGAAAGTGATCTGGTCCGCTAACTCCAGCTGCATATTCACATCAACAAGAATACGAGGGTAAGAGATCCTCTCCTTTTTTTGCTGTAAGGAGGTCAGTACAAATTGGTTTCCCAATTTTACTTGCCAGTTTATCCAAAGAGCTCTTTCCCCAATACTCTAAGCTCAGGCCTGGCAACTGTATCCAAATAGGAACACGTTCGAACATATCCTCAACCACAACACCAGGTGTCCAGTCACGGAGAATCAATGGCCTCGAACTAATAAACCAGCTCTGCTGTAATTCTGGTCTTGAACTTTGGTTCTATCAGTTTTGCGGTTTTTTGGGCAGTTGACAGTTGAGGACCAACTGCTGTTCCAGGGCACCTGATCCGTGATTTTATCATGAGCTCGATATCTGAAACTTAAACGGCATGTATTGATGATAAAACCTGCAGTGCATCGATGTAAATTTGTATCGTGAACTGAGGCATGTGTTTGTTGTATGTGCATCTCACTGGTTATCTTTCTAGGAGGATTAGGAGAAGAAAAATGGTGCTCTTTTGATCGGAGGGAACATTGCAAGTTCACATTTTGAGAGGGTGTGATTCAGCATACGACCTGAACATAGTTCATGTAGTATATCGAGTTTATTTGAATCATTGCAGGAACCGACCAGAGAACGAAGGTGTATCATCTCGATTGTCCAGGTTTCTTTCTTCTTTTTTTATTATTGATTTAAGCCCTAAAGTTATATCTATGGATTCTGATTATGAATCTGTTTACCGGAAAGCACAGCCCAACAGTGACGCATCATCAATCGAGAAAGATCCAGGTTGAGTGGCCAAGCATCAAACTGATCGATGAGCTATCATCCCTCAGCGGAGTTCTGTAGGTGAGTCCCCTAAATTATATTACAGTGACAGGCGAACTGCCTCAGCTAGCCTTTTTCTGTTTCTTCATATTTTCCTATCCAAATTAGTCATAGTAGGCTTCATTGTCAGCGGCAATTGCGAAGTCAATGTGGGGAAAACATGATTCTGGTTCAGGACCATTGTAACAAAGCTCAGGGTGACGGGTCTGATAGTGGTTCCTTTCCTGTGATGCGTATCCCAATTTTCGGAGATAGACTGAGGGGGGCTCTTTTTTGCGATGTTTTTCATTCGTGGTTTGTCATTTCAGATGTCGTTTATTCATTGGTGATTGTTGAAATTAATTAGATCTGATTTTCGACATGGTTATGGAGAAGCAAACATAAGTTCTATATCTTTTCCTGTTTATGATCTCTACTTCGCTCAGACTTTATTATTGTAGGCTCTAATTGTCATCCCTGGAAGTAAAAATGTCAATGTAGGGAAAAAAAGATGCGATCAGACCATTATTAGGAATCCTAGGGTCAAATAGGCGGAGTCAATTTCTGTATGGTTCTGGTGATTGATAATGTAAATAGTTATTGTTGTAATTTAATGATGTACATTATAATGATGTACCTTATGTCTTATAAATACTAATGATACAAGCCCCTGTGTGGTATGTTTTTCCTCCAGTTCTTCATGGTATCAGAGCACTAGCCGCCAACCCTATCTTCTTTGCATATATAATTCAAGTGCAAATTCCTCGGCTTCGGCTTCGGCTTCATCCACCGGTGCAATCAATTCTTCAACCCCAACGGCTCCTTCAATTCCCTTTGATTTGGTTCATAGTGGTCCGATAAGCAGCATGACAACATTCTTCAGTCAAGGTTTTATTTCTGGTGCCGAATTTTTGAGTGCGTTGCCAACATATATCAATTCTTCTTCTGTGACATTATTCTCTTTAAATGCTCCCATGGCAACGTCGACAGTTGGTGCTCCATTGATGTCCAGTTCCGGTCCGTCATTACTGCCAAATTCTCTTTTTACTATGCCCGTCCTCCCGACATTACAACAATAACTATATACATTATCAAATCACGCAAAATGTCCTCTCGACAAGTGGGTGAGACATGCATCTCTACACAGATAAACCACTTCGTTTAAAAAATGTGCTCCGTGTTCCTCACATCACGCAAAATTTGTTGTCTGCTCGTAAATTATGTTGTGACAATAATTGTTCTGTGATTTTTACTGATTCTTCTATTTCTATCAAGAACAATCGCTCGGGGAAAACTCTTCTTCACAGACCATCCCATGAAGAACTTTATCCTCTACAGCACTTTACACATACTTCAGCAGGTTTGGTAGCTTGTTGCACTGGTGATGTTTGGCATGGTCGTCTTGGTCACCCTAGTCCCCGTGTGCTCCAGTCTGTACATGGTCAAATAAAGATGTCAAATAAACCTACTGATGTCTCTACATGGTGATGTCTGTTCGTCGTGTCAATTAGGAAAGTCTCGTCGTTTACCATTTGACTCTTCGGTGCTCAACTTCTCCACTAGAGTTATTCACTCCAGTCTCCTGTTTTGTCGAATACTGGGTTGAAGCATTCTCCACTAGAGTTATTCACTCCAGTCTCCTGTTTTGTCGAATACTGGGTTGAAGCATTATGTTCTTTTTGTCGATGATTATTCACATTTTACTTGGTTTTTACTTGGTTGTTTGCAATGCGTCAAAAGAGTGAAGTGTTCTTTATTTTTTGTGCATATCAAAAGTTTGTGGAAAAACAATTTGGAACTAAAATTCGAGCTCTGCAATGAGATGGCGGTGGTGAATATACTAGCAACCAATTTCAAGCTCATCTTCGAGAGAGTGGCATTCTATGTTGTTTCTCTTGCCCATATACCCCACAGTAAAATGGCCTCTCTGAAAGAAAACATCAACACCTTACTAACATGGCTCATACTCTTTTAATATAAGCTAAGATGCCATCGTCGTTTTGTCCAGATGTTATTTTTACCTTTGTTTTTCTCATAAATCGATTACCAACAACTATTCTACAGAAGTCTTCTCCTTTCAAGAATTAAATAAATTGCCAAAATGGAGTGCAGCCATGGCGGAGGAGTTTCACGCATTGATGCATACTAAGACTTGGACACTTGTTCCTCGACCTGATGGGTCTGATGTTATTGGATGCAAATGGATATATAGCATCAAACTCAATTCCGATTGGAGTATTGACCGTTATAAAGCACGTCTCGTAGCTTAAGGCTATCGCCAACGAACAGGGATAGACTACACTGAGACGTTTAGTCTTGTGGTGCGACCTACCACTATTCGTCTACTCTTAGCTATCGCTATGCCTAGAGGCTGGTTGATTCAACAACTTGATGTTAAAAATGGGTTTCTACATGGGACTATTACGGAGGAAGTTTATATGGCTCAGACTCAGGGATTTTTTGAATTAAAATTTTCCCCATCATGTTTATCGTCTGCACAAGGCATTATATGATCTTAAGCAAGCCCACGTACGTGGTTCCATCGTCTTGGCAGTTATCTTATTCAGCTTGGATTTCGACCTTCTCTTGCTGATACATCAATGTTCATTTATCATTCTGATCGAGGCTTACATGTGCTATTGATATATGTTGATGATATTCTTTTGTCCGGTGATAATTCCTCTCTTGTCATGGAATTCATGCTATTATATCCTCTGTTTTGCTATGAAGAATTTGGGAGACCTTCACTATTTTTTAGGGGTGCAAGCTATTCGGGCTGATAATACTTTACATCTTCGTCAGACTTGCTATCTCCCGTCTATCTTGGAGAGATTTCATATGCACCAGGCTAATGCTTTTTAAGTACACCTCTTGTTGCTCGCTCTCTTCCATCAAGTGCAAATGGGGATCCCATTGTCGATCCATCTCAATACAGCAGTATGCTTGGAGCTTTACACTACCTTACTCTGACTAGGCCTGATATCTCTCATGTTGTTCATGTGGCTAGTCAGTTCATAACGGCACCATGTACCAGTCATCTTCAACTAGTGAAGCGTATCTTCCGCTATCTTCGTGGTACTCTTGGTTATGGAATACGGTACATTGCTTCCTCTTATTCATCTCTTGTTACTTATTCCGATGCTGATTGGGGTGGATGTCCAGATAGTGGTCGCTCTACTACTGGATTTGCTATTTTCTTGGGTCCGAATTTGGTTTCTTGGACTGCTAAACGGCAACCTACTGTTGCTCGTTCTAGTATAGAGGCCAAATATCGTGCGGTTGGCTATACAGTTGCTGAGACATACTGGCTTCGATCCCTGCTTCGTGATCTCCATTTTCCTTTGTCGTCCCATGCAGGTTTTATGTGATAATATCAGCATCACTTACTTGATTATGAATCCTGTCTTACATTCGCACACGAAACATATTAATGTGGATTATCATTATGTTCGAGAACTGGTTCAAGCCAAAAATCTTGTTGTTCGCTATGTGCCTTAACAAGAGCAACTCGCTGATCTCTTCACCAAAGGGCTGTTCTCAAACATGTTTTAAGCATTTTCGTATCAATCTGCGCATATGTCTCCCTGCACAGATTTAGGGGAAGTGATAATGTATATAGTTATTGCTGTAATCTAATGATGTACATTATAATGATATATCTTATATATTTTAAATACTAATGATATAAACCCCTATGTGGTATGTTTTTCCTCCAGTTCTTCACTCATATCTCAT
The DNA here is from genome assembly GCA_001925005.1 of Drosera capensis. NCBI lineage: Eukaryota > Viridiplantae > Streptophyta > Magnoliopsida > Caryophyllales > Droseraceae > Drosera > Drosera capensis. The sequence goes on from LIEC01011765.1 coordinate 24,411, forward strand.
CTATGGTTAAGTTCGCATTTGCGTATCAATCTGCGCATATGTCTCCCTGCACAGATTTAGGGGAAGTGATAATGTATATAGTTATTGCTGTAATCTAATGATGTACATTATAATGATATATCTTATATATATTTTAAATACTAATGATATAAACCCCTATGTGGTATGTTTTTCCTCCAGTTCTTCATTCATATCTCATCTATGGTTAAGTTCCTATCTTTAGAGAATCGAGATGCATGAGCACAAATTTTTGCT
>LIEC01011767.1:0-30746 GCA_001925005.1 Drosera capensis
GAGTCCATTGAGAAGAACAACACTTGGACTCTAACCGAACTTCCACCAGGCCATAAATCCATTGGTTTGAAATGGGTGTTCAAATTGAAGAAGGACTCAGACGGATGGGTTATTAAACACAAAGCCAGACTAGTGGCTAAAGGGTATGTCAAGAGATAAGGCATAGACTTTGAGGAAGTGTTCGCACCCGTTGCAAAACTTGATACGGTTCGAGTGATACTTGCACTTGCTGCGAATCGGAGTTGAATGTCAAATCAGCATTCCTCAACGGAGAGTTAGAGGAGGAGGTCTATGTCACTCAGCCTGAAGGGTTCGAGGTGCAAGGCCAGAAGCATCTGGTGTATAGGTTATCGAAAGCTCTTTATGGGCTTCGATAGGCTCCGCGAGCCTGGAATACTCGGTTAGACAAAAGCCTGAAGGAACTTGGGTTTACGAGGTGCTCTCAAGAGCAGGCCGTCTACACTCGAGGTGAAGGAGATGCATCACTAATTATTGGAGTATATGTTGATGACCTCATTCTGACAGGAGGCAACACTAGAGAAGTCAAGAATTTCAAGAAACAGATGATGACGGAATTTGAGATGAGCGATTTGGGACTTCTCTCGTACTACCTCGGGATTGAGGTTGAGTAGAAGAAAGGATGGATAAAGCTGAAGCAGTCAGCTTATGCAAAGAAGATCTTATCACAATTCGGGATGGCAGAGTGCAATGCCACTAAGTATCCGATGGAACCTAAACTACGAGTGCACAAAGATTCAGAGGGAGTTCCTGTAGATGCCACAGAATATAGGCTCATCGTTGGATGTTTCAGGTATCTTCTACACACCCGACCAGATCTCTCATTTGCCGTTGGGATGACGAGTCGATATATGGAAAGACCCACTATAATGCATCACAAGGTTGTGAAGCAAATTATGAGATACTTAAAGGGAACGGTTGATTACGGTCTTATCTATATGAGCGGACAACATGAAGAATCTTTCATCGGTTACACAGACAGTGACTTAGCCGGTGATCACGATGGAAGGAAAAGCACTAGTGGAATGGCTTCCTACATGAATGAAAGCTTGGTGTCCTGGAATTCATAGAACCAGAAGACCGTCGCATTGTCATCATGCGAGGCTGAGTTCATGGCAGCCACAGCAACGGCATGCCACGCTCTTTGGTTACGGAACATGCTTAATGAACTGACAAAAACTGAGCCAAAGCCAGTGACCCTGTTGGTGGATAACAAATCTGCCATATCCCTCATGAAGAATCCTGTGTTTCATGGTCGCAACAAGCACATAGAGACACGATATCACTTCATAAGAGAGTGTGTGGAAAAAGGGCAGATTATGGTGAAGTTTGTGAGCAATGGAGAACAGCGAGCTGACACACTGACAAAAGCAATGTCAGGTGTTAAGTTAGCTACCATGCGTCAGTTGATGGGTGTTCATGATCTGGAGGCATGTCAAGATTAGGGGGGAGCATGTTAGCTAATAATCTTGACCAAAATGCATAAAACGTTTCCACCGGCCATCACTATTCCACCGGCCACTATTACACGTTTTTTGTACAAAAACGTGTTTTACAATTCGTTGATTTAGTCCTATAAATAGGTTAGCAATTCAATGTATCAATGCACCTCAATCAAGCAATAAAACAAAATCAAAAAAGGGTTTTAACCCACCAAATCTCCTTGTATCAAATTTACACTGACGTGTGCGGATTTTTTGCTTGGTGCAAGCCTACTGTTGGATCTCGATTTGGTTCTCAGGCGATCGACAAAGGAAGGATCGACAATTTGTGTAATTGTGGTTGTGACAGACTCGCGCAAAGAATCAAGTCCCCAGAAATAATGATAGGACTTCTGAAATTCGTGTGTGGCGCAACCGTTGCAATTGGAGCACTGGGGCTGCTACTGAAATAATTGGAGCACTGGGGCTGCTACTGAAATGAATTTGTTGTTGGATTTTTTGTATCAATGAAGCAGATGGTTTGAAGTGTTGTAATGTTTGGCGTTTGTGTCAATGAATTTGTTGTTCTTGTCTACGATTATCAATGAATTTGTATCAATGAAGCAATTGATGTATGATCTCAAGTGTCGTATGCGTTTTGATCATGTATCAAGATTGAGTATGTACGAATTCTTGTCAACGACTTAGATCATGCATAACATTTTTTTATTATTTTATTATTATTATTATTATTATTATTATTATTTGCATTTTGATCATGCAAAATACAAGCAACTGAACAACAATAGGAAGAGCCTTCAAACCAGTTCAGCACCTGTAAATAGCAATAAATCATTAGTGACACAAACACATATAAATTGACCATAAAATTGGATACAAACCATAACATATGATGTAAACCAGTACATGACAACAACACTTGGGATTCTTATACAATAATAACACAATCAAATTGTCATCATAAACACTGAGGAATCTGATACAACAACAAAGCGATCAAATTGTCATCATAAGATAGATTCATATAAACCTCTCTCAAAAACCATCTAGAGGCTCATTAATAGATCTGACTTGTGAAGAATTTCTTCAACCGCGATTAACTCCCATTACTCTACTTGCACTTGTAGTAGCCCTTGTAATTCGACTCCCATGAAGTTGTACAACTCCAGTTGCACTTGCAATGCAGGCCTCTCCCTGTTACCCTAACTCGTGCACTTGCTGATGCTCTTTTAGTCCTAGCACTTGAACTTGCTCTTCCCTATGCTCTTTCGCTTCCTTGATGAAATGACTGAGATGAGGCAGTTCTTGGAATTAAGGCATTTGATGACTAGGTATGGTTCACAAGATGGAACCTATGAGGCATACAAGATCATGTTTACATCACATTCAAGTTGTGTTACCATATTCACCATAAAAATAAGATGAAATGTTACCTGATCATGATTTCTTACTGATTCATCCATATTATTTGTTGTTCTTTCATTGGCAAGTGGTATTGTTCTTGACCCTTGGTTCTACATAAGATAACATGTAAGAGATATTGTTATAGGATCCAAAAAAAAAAAACCTATTAATACCATAAAACCATCAAAATCCTGACCTGATTGTACCTTGTTCTTGGATCAATGGTACTTTTGCAAGTCCTAGCATTATGTCCAGGTTGAAAGCATTTGCCACAAGTCATAGTTGCTCCAAGCCTACTAGACCTGATTTGATCCTTTCTTGGTTCATCATTTGCCCTTTTTCTCTCTTTTCATGGCCTTGCATTTTGAACTCTTACATTTGGAGGGATCAAAGGAGGCAACCCAGATGACATCCAATTAGGAGGACTTGGTACATAGTTGATATTGAAAGAATATACAGCCAAGTATGCTTCCTCTAAAATAAAGTAAAAGAATACAGGTCAAGCTGTAACATAAAGATACAAGATGTAAAATAAAGGAAAAAAACATAAGTATAGCACTTGATACAAGCAAAGTACCTGGTAACATGGATGGACATATTGAGAAAATTGTCCTCTGTCAAGCTGCAAGCAACTTATAGCATGCTTGCATGGAATTCTACTCAAATCCCAGATCCTATAGGTACATGTCTTCATGTCAACATCAACAACATATTGTTGTTCCCATTCCTCGACTTCTGATTCGTGTTTCCCTGCATAAATTAGAAAATAGTTCCTAGCTTGTATCTTGATCTTTTTTATTCTTCTCCATATATGAGGAGTGACTTTCTATCATATCTTTCCAAACCATCCTTCTTCACTTGGATCCTGTCCATGAATTTCCCTCTAATCCACTCTAACATACTGATTATGGGTTTTTCCCTAGCCTCTTTTATGTATGCATTGAATGATTCACTAACGTTATTGATCAAGATAACATATGTTGTCCTAGGATTAGGACTGAAGTGTGATCTGCTCCATTGCTCTGTAGGGAACTTCTTAAGCCAGTCATATGCATTCTCCCCTCCATCTTTCCTTGGACTGATTCTGTCAAGCTTTTCTTGAAACATTCCCACTCTTTCTTGCTTCCTGTTGAAGCTGCCCTCCAAAATATCTTCTTTAGTTGTTGATCAGAACCAAACTTATCTTTAAAATTAGCATACATGTGTCTCAAGCAATATCTGTGCTCTTTATTTGGATACTTTCCACTGAAAACTTGAAGCAGCCCTTTCTATCTATTTGAGATAAACACCAAATTTTTTTCATCCACAGGTCCTATGTCTTCTTATAAGGAAACCCCGAAGGATTTCCCTTTGGTCAACCGAATAGCCCGCAAACCCGGATAACCTTTTAAACTAGCTTTCGCTGACGGGCTCACCACCACAAAGCAGCTTGTCACCCAACAAATTTGAAATCTTGACCTCATACACATTGGTCTTGTTGGTCCGGACCGCTTGTCATATGGGGTGGGGATGATCCCCTTCCATAGATCCTATGTCCTGTATCAACAAATCCAAGAACCATTCCCAGTTGTCCTTGCACTCAGATTCAACTACAACAATGACTACAAGATACTTGTTATCATTCCCATCTCTCCTCACAACACCAAGTAAAATCCCACCAAAAGATATTTTCAAGTGACAGCTATCAAGACCTATGATTGATCTACATCCAACTAAAAAACCAGATTCAAAGCACCCAAACACATGTGAAACCAGGATTAGTATCAAGTATGGACATAGCATACTCTTTGATTTTTCTGTATTGGTCTTCAGCATCCCCAATAATGGAAACAATGGTTTTCCTCTTAGCCCTATATACAGTCCACTTACTCACCTCCATCATTTTTTCCCTTTATTAAATCCCTTTGAATATGTGTGATTACTGTTGAATGATTTAATTTGAAGCCCTACAAGGCATGGATTCTCCAATGACAATAAGAAACGGGTGTTTGGGATTGTGTCTGGGCTTGATTTTGAGATTGGGTTTCATTGAGGATGGTGGATTGAGTTCCATTTTATGTCTGAGGTTCAATATATGTTTGAGGTTGAGTTTGTGCCTTCTGTTTTCTTTCTTCTCCTTTTTATTTATAGTTTTTCAGGGGGTGGTGCACACAAATAACTGTGATCTTCTTCCTTTCATTTCTGACATACTCAATATCATAGGTTCCCTTCAAATTCCATTTCACTAAGGCCTCCCTAAATTGATTTGGGGACTTGAACATCAAACTCACTTCTAGTTTTGGGTCTTCCATATCTTTCTTATTGAACCACTTAAATATCTTCTTACCAATCTCTTCTTCTGATTCATCTTGAGATTCTAGGGAACTTTCACTATCTACATCAAAAAACCACTCTCCATCACCCCCATCTCTATGACTTTGTCCTGTATTATTCCTCCTAGTATCTTTATTAGTCTCAGGTTGATCGGTGTTAAAGTTCTGTTCATTACATGTGTCAACCCTCTGCTTAGTTGCATTGCACTCAGTTTCTTCGGTAAAAATATCATCACCATGCAATAGGATCTTCATCAGTCCAGGAAGGAACACTACTGCACACACCATCTTCTTCATCACCTTCTCCATCGACACAATTATCTCCAAACACAGCACCGCTAACCAAATCAACACAAAAACACAACTTACCTCGATCTATGAAGCTCATATTAGCTCAAATTCTTGATTTCAGCCCTCTAGAAGAAGATTATGTCACCATTTGGTGAGATCTTGGAATTTGGTTTCAGCACCGAATTCAACCTACCATGATGTTTTCTCTCTCTGTGTGGATACGGTGAGCGTATGGAGGTGAGTGAATTCCCAAACACCATGCATAGAAGATAGAGAAGGGTAAATGTGACTTTTCATTGTTAATGTTAACGCAGTGTGTGACAGGAAACACACAAGGTGTTTAAGTGCATATTATGAAAGTATAGGGAGTCAAAATGCCAAAAATGAAAAGTTTAGAGTACTTAAAATGTTTCTTTTTTGTCAGAGTCGATGAAAAGGATAGTGACATGTTGATAAGTTAGGGATTGATTTTGATTTTCATAACTTTAAACAGCAATACCAAACAACCCTTTAGTTTATCATCAAATTTCTCTTTTTTTAAAATCATCTTAGAAAAATTGAGCACATTACTTGTGATAAGTTGAGCCATTCTACAAATTAGAATTGAGCCGTTTTAACAAGACCAATGAATCCGTTCAATGGATTAACCGTTTAACTAACCTATAAAACCGTTAAAGCGAAAAACTTAATCGTTTAATAGAATCAATAAAATCATTCTGTTTATATTAAAAATAGTCACAAGATCGTACGATCGTGAATCGACGATCTAGATGATGATTATGATGATGGGTTCGTCTGACGATGACCAATAACAAGAGAAAACCAACAACTTATATTATTTATAGACATAGACCCCAATATTTATAGTTTTATGAGATAGTTATATCTTTAAGGATTTTTAACTAAAAAGATTATTGGGTTATATCTTATACATGGGAATAAGATTATCTTATGTTAAAGTCTTTATTCTAATGGTTATCTCCTAAAATCCCCTTATCCGCAATCTAGATCATATCTTTACAATAATATTAATAAGATAATTATGATCATTATTTTTGGGGTCATCAGTATGTCCCAGAGTTTCTTGGCCAAGTTGCTTCAAGTCGGCTATGAAGCTCGTTTGTCTTTTTTCGAGTTGCATGAATTAAAACGAGAAATTATCTTTTTTCCCACTCGACTGAGTTGCCCCAATTTGTTCGTTCGACTTAGTTCTTTCCCCAATTATGTCTTGATTAGCTTTGTTCTTCTTCAAGGATTGATCTTCTTATGTCTCAGCCTCAACTTCTATATTGAAACTCTCATTTTAAGTATGAGTCCTTGCCTTGATGTTTGAGTTTGTCTGTCTTTCTTAACTACCAAGATTTTATCTTGATTTCTTTAGCTTTTGCTCAAAATCTTGCATAAACTTTAGTCCCAGGTCCTTGGGAAAACTTGGCTCCGGTTTCTCATTTGAGATACGAGTGTCGAGTTTTTTCTTTTCATTCACTTTAGCAATGATCGAGTTGAAGATCATGTCTAAATCTCTAAGTATTTTCATCGAGTTGAGGATCTTGTTTTGATTCTAAGTGTTTTTTTTTATTGAGTTGAGTATATTGTCCCAACTCTGAGTCGGGGATCTTATCCCGGCTCTTTGTCTTCGTCAAGTTGGGGATTTTGTCCCAACTCTGAGTTGGGGATCTTGTCCCGACTCTTTGTCTTAGTGGAGTTGGGAATCTTCATAGCTTTAGCTTTATCAAGCCAGGGATCTTGTCCTAGTCCTAGATCGGGGATCTTGTCCCAGCCCTGGTCTGCATCTAACCGAGGATCTTGTCCTAGTCCGAGGTTGGGGATCTTAACTCAACCCTAGTTTTCATCGAGCCGGGATCTTATCATAGCCCTAGGTAGGGGATCTTGTCCCGATCCTGGTCTTTATTGAGCCAAGGATCTTGTCCTAACCCTAGGTCAGGGATCTTGTCCCGACCCTGGTCTTCATCGGGCTGAGGATTTTATCCCAACCCTAGATTGGGGATCTTATTATAACTCTGGTATTCATCGGGTTGGGGATCTTGTCCCAACCCTAAATCAGGGATATTATCCCGACCCTGGTCCTCATCGGGCTGAGGATCTTGTTCCAACCCTAGGTTAAGGATCTTATCCTGAACTTGATCTTCATAGAGCTGGGGATCTTGTCCTAGCTTTCGATCTTCAACGAGCCGGGGATTTTTGTCCCAGCCCTAGGTCGGGGATCTTGCCCCGACCCTGGTCTTCATCTGGCTGGGGATCTTGTCCCACTCCTAGGTCGGGGATCTTGTCCCGACCCTGGTCTTCATCGAGCTGGGGATCTTGTCCCAACCCTAAGTCGGGGATCTTGTCCCGACCCTGGTATTCATCGGGCTGGGGATCTTATCCCAACCCTATATCGAGGATCTTATCCCGACCCTAGTCTTCATCGGGTCAAGGATCTTGTCCCAACCCTAGTTCTGGAATCTTGTCGTGACCTTGGTCTTCATCCGATTGGGAATCTTCTCCCAGCCCCGGGTCGGGGATCTTGTCCTGACTCTTGTCTTCATTGAGCCCGGGATATCGTCCCAGCCCTAGGTCAAGGATCTTGTCCTGACCCTAGTCTTCTTTGAGCCCGGGATCTCGTTCCAGCTCTAGGTTTTCGTGTCCATGTTATCCTAAAATACTTGAAAATATTTCAAAAACAATATGAAATAATTTATTAGTAGATCAAAATTATTTAAAAGTTACCCAAAAATACATTAATGGTAATAAAACTTTAAGTCATATGCATTGAAGATCCTTTTTAGCTCTCCTTCATTTGATTGAGTTAGCTTGTGCTTTTTGATGCCGAGAGATGCCAAAAATAGTCACAAGATCATACGGTCGTGAATCTACGATCAAAATGAGGATTATGATAATGGGATCGTCTGACGATAAGCAAGACCATGAGAAAACCAACAACTTGTATTATTTATAGAATATTCAACGTCTGGGTCTATGTATTAGGCCCCCAATATTTATAGTTTTATAAGATACTTATAATTTTAGGGGACTTTAACTAAAAAGATTATTAGGGTTATATCTTATACATGGGAATAAGGTTATGTCATATTAAAGTTTTTATTCTAATGATTATCCCCTAAAATCACCTTATTCGCTATCTAGATCATATCTTTATAATATTAATAACAAGATAATTATGACCATTATTTTTGGGATCATCACATTCATTAACAAATATGTTGTTTTCTAATAACCTTAAGAGGAGTCGAACCCGTATCTGATAATTAAGGGAAGGGAAAATTGGATTTGTGGCTTGATGTGTGAACAAACACACACTATTTTACATTATTAAACCTACGATTTGTTTCAGTTTTATGGTCTATTTAATCGTATCAGTTTAGTCTTATTTTTAGAATCTCATACTGCTAAAACTTTCGGCTTTATTGGAGAATGACGATAGAAAAGTGGATTAACGATCAAGACGCTTGGAATATGTGTTTCGGAGCTCTAGAATGCATAGCATAGTGTGTTGGAAGTGTTCGAAACGAAACTAGTTGTATTATTGATTATTATAGATGTATTGTAACCAAACACGGCCTGGGGTGAAATCTTCATAGTAATATGACCGTGTTCTCTTCGGATTTATTGTCGACGCACAGCCTAAAGCAGGCCATGTCACACCAGACACGGTCATGCGCCCTTTTGGATGGAAACCATGTTTTCTCATAACACGACCCAATTTAGGTCGTGTCTCATGAAGCACGGCCGTGCGAGGTTCTTGAGTTGCATATCTTTGTTGTTTTAAATATGAGATTTATGGGGGAGTTGGTTATTTCTTTCTCCCCTATAAATACCTGTATTTTATCAAAGATTGGGACGACTTTAACACATCAGAGAGGAACGTTTCTTCAAACCCTAAAGATTGATCTACAATAGTCTGAAACGGAGACGATCAATCTACGAACATCAGCAATATCGGAATTAAGTCGCAATCTTTAGGATTTTCATCAAAATTCTATTCTCGTTTGGGTTTTGGGTTTGTACCATCTTGGATTGATTCTTAGTTTTGAATTGTTCTCCATCATGACCGTAACGTAGATCTTTCATGTGACAATGTATTGGTGTCAATTCCTTGGAATTTCTGAGATTGAATATGTTCTTCATATTTTTCTTATGATCTGAAATGATTGATCATGAACGAGTTGATTATATCTTAGTATTGAAATGATATAGTTTTTGACCAATCTATGACATAAAATATCAATCACAACAATTATATTCTCTTTTGATAATACAAAATATAGATTATATTATTCTCTCCTGTATAAGCTAAAATACTCATGTCATGATTCATAAATGATGAATTATTCTCTTCTATTCAATGTTTATGGTATATTGAGTTATGAAATTATTCACAACATTAATTAGTCTTGTTATATTATCATCGATCCTAAATTAGTTATTGTTAGGTGATAGTTTATTCTCTTATAGATATCATGGTTTATGATATAACATATAGTTAGGTTTTACCTTGTTACAATATACATAAAAAAAATAAAAAAAGATCTAGGAAAAAAAATTAACATCAATGAAAAAATCCTAGGAATAAATCATAATATATTATCATATATCTTGTTCCAATTGATTAAAGTTAGTCCAATCTATTCGCATTATCTTAGCAGGTTTTAATTATTAGTATTTCTTACAACAAAACAACCCCTATATTTCTTACCTCATAAAATTCATTTTAAATGATTGACACAAAATTATATCCGTTTTTTGTGGGATCGACTAAACTTGCCACTACTGCATTAGAGTGAATCTGCTACGTGTGGTATAGTCAAGATTTAATTTGTACGTTTTGAGACCGACACATCATGACTAACTATAAATAAGGTTATTTGTAACTAGTTTTTTGGATTTGCAGATCAAGGATTAGGATTAAAATTGATTCTTCTTTTTTTAATTAATGCAAAAATAAGTTCTTAATTTCAACGGTTAATTTTCCAATTCAAGGATCTAACTACAAATGGTTGGCCACAAATTCCATCAAGCCTTTTCTCACCAGGGTATAATGCATTTAATATTTGGAAGAGAGTATAAAATCTCCTTGAACTATTTAACAGTGACATATGTAAACTTTAAAAATATACAGATGACCTTTTTATTAATTTTTTAAATAATATTTCGTATCAAAATAATTCAATGTTTTTTTTTAAATTAATGAAGAATATATAGTGATTCTTTTATGAACTTTTTTAATGTGATTTTGTGTCAAAATAATACGATTTTATATGACAATATAAAAATTAAGTGTATATTTTAAAATTTGATAGGAATATATCACGACTCTATATTTGGCGGGGTTATGGAACTCTTTTATGTGTATTCATGGATCAACTGCCCTTCACCCTGCTGGTGAGCATACAAGTATACAACTAATTTGCACCTCGGTTTGCTTTATATACACAAGGAGATGGACTACAGAATCAGTTTGGATTTAAACAATAGGATGGCGATAACACCAGGGTGGGTCACATCACAAAAGAAACGAACAAGGCCAGTTGAACACAACATTAACGATTATACGCTCAAGGAGAGCATCCTGTGAACGTAAAGTTTCAAGTAACAAATGCCTCGTTATTGGACAACAACATGACACTTGAGGCTGAGAAATAATGAGATTTAACAGTAGTTGCTAGTATAGAAGTTCTTGAGGAAGGGCGAGATTCCCTGATCTTTGCTACCAAGATCCTGGACTAGCCCATGATTCCCCACCACATACTGACCGATAATGTGGTGACGCTGCTTTGCATGCTCGGTGATATTGACCAGCTCTTCAGTTCCTTTGAACAGCAGCAAGTCGATTACCTGCAACATTTATGTAACCACAAATCATCCAACTGGTAAAAAAAGCAAAAGATAGGGACACAAGTAGTATAACTCATCCCTAAACAAGAGACAACAAGATGCATGCTGAATCTTTATTCGGAAAATCCAACAAATAGCACTAAGACAAACAGCAGAATGCCATTAAGTTCTGGCTCCCGGCAGTCTCAATGGCGTAGCTACTTTCAATTTAGGCAAATCAAGTGGGGAATCCATAAAAATGGAATATACACCAAGACATCTTCTGACGAGTGTGTTACAAACAGAACAAACTCCTCTTTTTTCGAAGCCGGAGAGTATGAGATAAAGGCTAGATCTTCAGCTGGATTTCCAACTCGATCCTAGAAAACAGTATCAGAAGACGAAGGGGTTGGAATTTCATGGCAAGAACACAGCCGAGCAGCACACTGGATTTTTTAAATGTGAAGGACCTATCACCATATCACATGGAGGAAGAAAAAAGTGGAGAGGACTAGAAAGGGAGAAAGGAAGAGAGATAACTATACTAAGCTTTCAGAAAGCGCCAAGCGAACTCTCAGTACCAGGAGAAAGATAAAGAACAAGAAATTTTCAGCCTGATTTATTATTCATCAGCATCCTGACATTGATTTTCCCAAATCAATCAAGAGAAGCTACCACACAAGGGTACATAATCAGAAAGCAGGGTATGATCACTCTCAAAAACTCATGAACTCTCGTTGTGCTTGGACAAGGTCATGAAAGTGAAGCCAAGAAGAGTGGAGCAAGCATAGCTCTAGCTTCATTCCACTCAACTGAAGTACTACGGTGAAAGCAAAGAAAAACAACAAACTCATATAATCACGCCAAAGGCATGGTGTTGGAATGGCAAGATGGACAAGATCTTACCCCTATCATATTTATAATAGAGGCTTTCCCTTAGGAGATGTCGAATCCCTAACTAAATGGTTAGGAGAAAAAGTGGCTTATCATTGAGCGAACTCTTCTTGACTAAATCACTAAATACCAAAAAACGTTTTATAATTCACCTCTTTTTTTCTTGTTCATTTTTCTTTTTCTTCTTGTTTTTTTGATAAGTTAATTCACCTCTTTAGTAAATAGAAATTGTCTAAAATAAGAGGCTTAATTTAATTTTTGTTTTATTTGAGTCACTTTTTTCACGCCTACCAAACTTATATCATAGTAGTTAATCTATAACAGCATGTCTTCAAGACCCAAGATGTTGCTGGATCATGAGTCATATCGTAGAAAAATATCACCAGTAAATAAATATCAAGCTTCCAAGGGTGGCATGTAGCCATTTGACAGCACAAAACTATGGTCAAGAAAACTCAGAGCAGAAAGGTGAATGACAAGTAGAATTAAATTCTTCAAGCCCCAAAGTAGCCATGAAGTCCTTACATTTCATATCTGGCCGATATTAGCAGCACACAGGGATTAAAACAAAAAGGGATTATTCCCAAACGCCTACTCAAATTATGGATGTATATAAAAAAAAAAAAAAAAAAAACTATGGATGATTCCAAAACACACACCCAAGTTTTTAAAATTACGTTTAAGCCACCCAAAACTTGACAAATGTTCCAATTTAAATACTCCCGTTAATTTTCCGTTAAAACTAACGGAATCTTTTTGAAAAATACAAAAAAATAAAAAACACCATTTTGATTAATAATATTTACAAAAACACACTCAGTTCCTCAAAATTACATCTCGACCATCCAAACTTATCTTTTTATTGGTCAAATGAGCAACTTCTTTGGTTTCTAAGTCAATATATATGGGATTATTAGTTCGAAGTAGCCCATTGAACCAATAAAACAATAAATTTGCATAGGTGTGATGAAATTTTGAAGAAGAGTGTTTTTTTAATTAATTTTACTTAAAAAGGTGCTTTATGTGTTTTCCAAAAAGATTTCATTAATTGTAATGAAAAGTTGACGGAGATAGCTAAACCGAGATACTTAATAAGTTTTGGGTTTGGAATTATGCTTAATTTGAGTTGGTTTTTTTGGGGGCAAAATCCCAGTAAAAAATTGCTAATCTTTATCAACTCTACTGGTCAACAATAATACCGGTACCATAGCATAGGACACTGGTTGTGTGGGACAGTGGGAGGCATGGTTACAGTTTATAACAAGAATGTCAGTCCAATTAACCAACATGCATTTTAAACTCATACGAGTCGACATCGGCAACCCCACAGCAAGAAGATCTTGACATGGGAAGTGGTCTGGCCCGGTCCCATCAAAACATCATCTCTATCTCTGTCTAATGAAATGGCTCATTAAGGATAACCTTCACGTAAGATAATGTTCACACTACTAGCATCACATGACTCCATGTCCATCTTCATCTTTCCATTAGCACAAGGTTCCATAACTCTTTGCAGCTTGCCATTGCCACCTCATATTTGTTGTAACTGAATGTAGCCTGTAGTGTTGATATAGTTCTACTTACACTCTCCAACTCATTTGTCCCAATCTTCTCAATTTTCTCTTCAATTGTTCCACTGTATTATTCCTTATCTCCAGGAAATATAAAGAGCTTTGATAAATCAAAGTCCAAATAGAATCTTCATTTTCTGGGTTGTCCAATACCATAAGGGTCATGAAAACTTTTCCAAAAGCGTCACCTCGGAGTAGCTTGCCTTTCAGTACAAGTCTCTAGTCTTCTATCAAGGAGATATCTTGAGACACACATGTGCTCCAAATGGCCATCACTTGAGCGTCATAATAACCAACCAACGGAATAGCTTGCCTTTGAATACACTCAAGAGCATTCTAAGTTGAGAACTTCAACCAACAGTAGCATGCCTTTAATCATCAGTCTACTCATATGGAATCACTTTAATTAGCCACCTATAATGTATCCAACAGTCTTCACTTAATCACAGTATGCACCATGTTGATAAGAAACCAGTGTAAATAATACTCTCAACATTGCATACTAGAGCAAACGATGAAACTCCACTCTGTCCTACGCATGAACTGCCAACACTTCTCCAATTCCACCATCCATTCGCAGCACTCAATCATGCAATCACTAAGGAGCAACACCCCGACACTGTGATACGGCCTGTGCTGCTAAACCCCTCTATCACAACCACCATGATCATCATAACCATCGCTGGAGGAATGCTACCAGCAATCACCTGTCTGCAATCACTTGGAAACTCTCTTCCTGTTCTATTGATTTTCCATGAATTCCATATTTTATGCCAACAACAACTAAAATCAAGAGCTGAGAGTGAGAATTCCCAAAACACTTCGGCACTACACAAAGATAATTGTCCATAACATTTCTCCAACCATCCGTAATCCTAACCCTCACGTAACCAAACAAACCAACATTTCTTTCGACTTCGGGGACCGTAACATCACAGCATCCACTAAAAAGTACCAATTGCAAAAGAGATCAAAACACTATCTCAATGTCAAGTTAGGGTTCCCGAGCCAAAATGAAATCAAAGGACAAAGGAACAAAGGAACAACACCCCACATAATCCCACCAAGCGCAGGGCATGCGGGAGAGCACCTCTGGATGAGAGTGTGATATACGCAGACCTTATCCATATTTTTACTAGAGAGGCTGTTTCCGAGACAAAATGAAATCAATTATCCTAAATCGAGAAAAAGGATAAGAAAAAGTTGGATTAAGTGACCTTAGGATTATCGACGTGAGCGTTCTTGCGGATCTCGGCGGCGACGGTGGACCGGCGCTGCGAAGCCGTGGCGACGTCCTGGAGATTGTAGATCTCGATGATAGAAGGGATCGAACGGCACGCAGACTTGAAGAACTCGAACACTCTCCCTCGCGCTTCCTACAGCGACGCCGAGCTTGGTGGCACCTTCAGCGCTCTCGCCGTGAACGACATTCTTTAGTGTCTATGATGATGGAACTTCTTCGAGCTCCTGTTTTGTGCTGCTGATGATTGTGGGGATTCGAGATCAGTACACCGTTTCCTACACTACCTCGTCCTAGATAGTTGGCCAACATTTTAACCATGTATCTTACCCGTCTATAAATGTTAGGTTATATATTTTTTCGTCATGTATATTTTATAATATATATTTGTATTAAATTAAATAAATAAGAATAATTTTATTTTAAATTAAAATCTTTTAATTTTAATTATTCAATTTTTATCTAATGATTCTGATTAAATATATATAAGAAAAAATAATAACAAGAAAAAATTATCCAAAACTATAAAAAAATTTTAAAAAAAAACCTAAGAACACACATGGAATTTTAATTTCCAAAAATTATAATTTTAACTTTTTTTTTTTCATTCTATCTCGTCCTTCTCCTTTTCTTCTCCCACAACCACTACTCCTCTACCGTCAACCACCACCAACTCTAGCAACCTCAGCCACATTCGGTCATCTCCCTCTCCGACTAGTCTTTGACGACGACAACGATAATATTCTCAGCAAGATGCAAAGACAAAAAGGGTTGAAGAGGAGCTGGATGCTGCTCAAACCTCAACACCACGGTTCTGTCTTCGACCTCGTCTCCCTCATCTTCAAAAATTTTTGACTGAGTGATTGTAATTGAAAATGGAATCGGAATCGAATTGGATTGTGTTGTTCATTTTGGGATATCGAGGATGATTGGATTGTTATGTGGAATGGAATGATCGTCTATGTATGTGTTTAGTTCTTCTTAGATTGTGGAGAAGGTTGATTTGGTAAGAATTGATGGGTCGGTTATTCTTTTGTGCACACGGTGATCTTTGGTTGATCTTCTTGGAAAGAAATTGAGTGTTTTTTTTTTTAGATGTGCAATGGTTATGTGCATGTGATTCTGATTGGACTGTTGATTGTAGAGAAGGTGGAATGAAACGATCGCTCTGTTTTCTATTTTATTTAAATGCTCTATTTTAGATTTTGTTCCGATGTTTCATTTTATTTTGTTCTCACACTTTATTTTAGATTCTGTTCAGGTGTTCTATTTTATTTTATTTTATTTTGTTCAAGCGTTCTATTTTAGATTTTGTTCAAACATTCTATTTTAGATTTTTTTAGACGCTCTATTTTATTTTGTTCAAGCGTTCTGTTTCATTATGAAATTGAGTGACAGTTAAAATTGAAATAGGATGACAGTTTTTTTATTTACAACACAAGTTATTGTGTGATGATTTTGAAACAGAACGCCTGAGTAAAACATTGAATATACATATACCTCATTCGACACGATGATTTCCATATAATATACATTGATTTTTTTTATTGAAAACTTATAAGTTACACGATAATTTCCTCATTAATAAAAAAACAAAACAGAGTGTCAAAATTTCATCATAAACGAAAACAGAACGACGATATAACTAAAAAAAACAAAGCAGTAGTACAAAAACAAAATAGAACGACAATACAAGAATAAAACAGAACGACACATCCGATTGAACCAAAACAAAGCGCATGTACAAAAATAAAATAGAATGCATGTACAAAATCAAACAGAACGATGGTTAAATAATAACCATAACTCGTATAACTTGACAGGTTCGATTAAACAAAAACAAAACGCATGTAAAAACGAAGTAGAACGAATGTACAAAATGAAACAGAGCGACAGTTAAATAATCACTATAACCCGCATAGCTCTAGTCTGAACCATGCTCAACTCAACCATAAACTTATAAAAAGTAGCTTCCATCGAAGCATCTCACACATTTCTGCACCATCGCCGGAATCATTGTTGAAATCAAACTGGAATCTAAAATATCGTCGGAATCTCTAGTTAGAATCTGAAACATCGTCAGAATATTTGTCGGATCCAGCCATGTTGCAGGAATATGAAACAGAGTGCCTGAATAAGATGAAAACAGAACGCATGATAAAAAATAAAAATAGAGCGTCAATACAAAAATAAAACAGATCGTCTGTAAAAAATGAAACAGAGGGTTTGTTCTGACGCTCTACTTCGAAACAGAACGCATGAACAAATAAAATAGAGTTCATAAACAAATGAAATAGAACGTATTAACAAATATAACAGAGCATATGAATAAAAAATAAACATAATATTATTGCGAGACTATCCACCATCAGATCTCGACATCACTGAAAAAAAAATCAAATAAAATGCATAAACAAATGAAAAAGTACGACAATAAAAAAACATAAACCACACCACATCGCACACAAACACTATCAAGATTAGTATATGCCTTTTATCACACCCACAAAAGCGATCCAGGCATCCACCTTCCTGATTCCAATCTATTATTGTAGATTAAAGCTACACAAGACATGATACATCAGCACTTGATCTTGAGCCAGATGAGACACTCAAGAATCTAACAGGACGTGGCTGTGTGCATCATCACAACATGAGAACATGAACAAAATCTGGGAATCCATTCATCCACTATCAAACCTTGGCATCATCATCACAACATGAATAAAATCTAGACATCCATCTATCCACCACTAAACAATATACTCGATTAGCATGATTTGACCCTAAAATCTAACCTAAACCTATAACTAATCTTGATTAGAGGGCGGGGATAGGTGGAAGAGAACAAGAAGGACAGTTGATCATGCTGTTTGCGATTACACGACTCACAAGTCCTAAATCCGTCCTAGTCCACGAACATCTTGCGGCTCTCTTCACCAACCGATCGATATCGTACTTGGCCATATTCAGATCCTCCCTCTTCAACCCCTTCACAGCGAGTCTCCATTCACATCTCGATTCTCCCTTACTCGATGCCACTGTCCTTCTGAGGTCGCGTGCGATGTGATGGCGAGGGATTTGGGATGTGATGGCGAGGTAGCAGTTGCTGGTGATGGATGAGGCAGTGGTGATGAATTGGAGAGGGAGTGTGAAGAGCA
Source organism: Drosera capensis (assembly GCA_001925005.1). NCBI lineage: Eukaryota > Viridiplantae > Streptophyta > Magnoliopsida > Caryophyllales > Droseraceae > Drosera > Drosera capensis. Next base: position 18,169 of record LIEC01011767.1, read on the forward strand.
GGGAGGATAGAGATAGTGGATAGTTGGTTTGTCTATGTTTTTTGATTATTGTTAAAAAATTATATGTTATAATCATTTGTTATAAATATAATTAATAGTCAAATTTAAAAAAATCCTGAAATTTTATCCATCAATCAATATATATTTTTTAAAATTTTATAAGATAAATATTAATCCAAATATCTATCAAATCTATAACTAATATTAAATAGGAAAGTGATATTTCCCTGGCTAATTTTGTTGGTCCAAGACTTCCCCCCTCACATCAATTTTTTGGACAAAAATACCTCTTCCTCGCATGGTGTCTTGGATGTAATAAAATGAACCTTGCTTTCCCTATTAGATATCAATTTCAATAATTAATGAAAAAGAAACAAGGAGATAAAATTTTGTTTGTAAAATCTTTGACAAATAAAATGGCTCATTTCTATATTAAAGTTATATCATATCATTATCTTTTATAGTATAGTCAAAATGGGTTTTTTTTTATTGTCTCATGCATTATTGCACAAATGGATAAACTAATTTCGTATCAAATTATGTCTGATCATCCCGCAACATATATTAGGTTGAAGTACATAACTTACATAACCAATGATGCTTCATGATAAATCTATAAAAAAAAATTACATTTGATTATCGTTGTACACGTGCGAAACTTTATATCGACACTCACGTAAGTTAAAACATTACAAAATGTGTGGGACGGAGGTAGTATATAGGATTAAAACATAAGGATAACGGTAAAAATCAATAAACCGTTGTTCGTTTTTTCTCATCATATGTTTTTATTTATATTTATTATCATATTTTATAACTACTAGAATAAGTATTTTACGAGAATTTTATGAAACTGATACTACCTCCATCCCATATTGCAACATTTTGACTTTACACGTGTGTCGATATAAAATTTGATACGCATGCAACGACGATCAAATGTAGTTTTTTTAATAAATTTATCGTGAAATATGAATGGTTGTGTATGTTATGTATTTTTGCCTAATATATGTTGCGGGATGATCAGACGTGATTTGATATGAAAATAAGACTGATATTCATACATATAGAATAATACAAAATACATAAATATTTACAAAATATGTGGGACAGAGGAAGTATTTGATTGTCGCACAATATGAATCGATGTTCGTTTCGACGAGTGTAAGAGTTAAAACGATTATATATAAATTAGGACGGAGATAGTATTTTTATGGTGCGAGCTTGAGTTCGGGTCGTAGGATAATTAGATATCATATTTTATAAATTAGAATTCTGATCAGTGCACTATACGATGAAATATCATAATAATAGATATTGTACATAATTGTATGAGTGTCAAATTAAAAAATTAAAAAATTAATGGTCATTTTACATAATCAATATAACCCGATTAAAATCATATACTATGTTGAAAATATAACTTCATGACTTTTTGAAATAATTGATATTTTATTGATAGATTGATCCAAGATTTTTAAATTATATATTACTATTTCTATGGATTGTTTATATTATATTATTTAAATCATTGTATAAATTTATAAGATATAGTTATTTTTGTTTCTTAACTTGTACATATGATGTTAAGATTTTTTTTATTTTTTTATTTTTTATCAAATAATTAGATAAGATTTGATACTCATTCATAAAATTTAACTTTAATAATTTAACTTATAATAAAAAAGATAAATATTTAATTGATAAAAAAATTTCAACTAATTATTCAAACATACAAAAATTCAACAATATTCACAAAAACATATACACACAAATAAAAAAATCCCAAAAACTATAATTTCAAACCCACACCTGAGTCGCACTCTTCTCCCTCAACCTCTCCTCCTCCATATCCGCTCTCCACCGCCACCCTCCGCTCCAACCATCTCTCCCTCTTCCTCCACCAATTACCATCGTTGCTCCTTCATCGCTGCCACCGCCTCGAGATAGCCTGCAAGCCTTGCCTCGATTGCGACTTCAATGCCATCGATTGGTCACTCGATTCCGCTTAGGAGTGCTCTCGTGCTTTGCTTATGTCGTCGAAGGACGCCACCGTCTCCGTTGCTACATGAAGATTGACATTTAGGTGACCACAGCTTCTATCTGATGGTAGCGGTGGGGGCGTTGTGAGGAGGGTGGGGAGTGGGGAGAGGGGGGTAATGATGGCGACGACGTGCGATGCAATGTTGGATTTAACGGTGACTGTGGAGGGGAGACAGAGGTTGATTGAGGCGAATGGATTGGTGTATCTGATGTGAGCAGTTGAGACTCGGTTCGAGTTATGTGGGAAATTATTGCCGATAAGTTTTTTGTTGTTCATTGGTGGTTGAGTATCTATTTAGTGTTGAATCGATTTGTGAAGTTAGGGTTAGTGTTTTTGTTGCGCGATCGTGGTGGATTTTTCTTGATATAAGTGTTGTGTTATGTTGGTATCGTCTTTTTAGTAATGTGTGTTTTTATGTGAGCTTGTTTTGAAAAGATTCAACAATCTATGATCGATGAGCTTGTGTTGATCTCTTTTAATAATAGGAACAAGAAGCTCTCTAAGTTATGAACAGCTTCCTCCTTTTTTGTTTGGCTTAGTTTATATTAGGAAGACAATAAGGGGAAAATCTTATATAAAAGATAAAAAGAAGGCATAATGTTGGAGGCTATGTGTGCGAGAAGGTTTCGAAACTTTTTGTCTTGACGCTCTATTTTTATTTTTTATCATACATTCTATTTTATTTTTTGTATATGCATTATATTTCATTTGTTCATACCTTTTATTTTATTTATATATATATATGCTCTGTTTTATTCGAGAACATACACTTTATTTTATTTTTTTGTACATGCGTTCTGTTTCATTTGTTTATGCGTTCTATTTTATTTTTTGGGCGATGTCGAGCTCTAAGGATGCATAGACTCCTATTATTAGTTTTATTTTTTATTCATGCGCTCTATTTTATTTGTTCATAGCCTCAGTTTTATTTGTACATGCAATCTGTTTTATTTGTTCATGTTCTATGTTTCGAAACAGAGCGTCTGCTTTGACAGGAACTCTATTTCATATTTGTGCATGACACTATTTTTTATTTTTTTTTGTATTGACGCTCTGTTCTTATTTTTATCATGCATTCTATTTTATTTTTATATATACGTTCTATTTCATTTGTTCATACTTTCTATTTCATTTTTTTTTCATGTATTATGTTTTATTCGAGAACATACGCTCTATTTTATTTTTTGTACATGCATTTTGTTTTATATGTTCTTGCGCTCTATTTCATTTTTTGGGTGATGTCGAGATCTGATATTGCATAGTCTCGTATTATTATTATGTTTCGTTTTTTACTCATTCTTTTTTGTTTCATTTGTTTATACGCTATGTTTCATTTGTTAATGTTTGTTAATGTGCTCTATTTTCATGCGCTCTATTTCGAAATAGATCTTCAGAATAGGCGTTGTGTTTCATTTTTGTACTGACACTCTGTTTTCATTTTTGATCACGCGCTCTGTTTTGATTTTATTCAGACGTTCTGTTTCATATTCCAACGACACACGAAGATTCCGACTACGTTTCAGATTCCTGTCAGATTCTAACGACGGTGGCCGGATTCCGACCACGATTCCGACGATGATGACTAGATTCGGACAACGGTCGAGTGATAGTAGGGATTGTGATAGAGATGAAAATAGGGTTTGGGATTTAAATGAGTTGGATAAATTGTATGTTTTGAATTTAGATTCATTGTCTATCTTTTTGATATTTTTCTCCAAGTTTTTATATGTTTAGGTAATTCAACCAAGATTTTTTCTTGGTTTAAATAAAATGAATTGACATGTCATGTCGTTTGTCAATTAGATGGTTTCCCATCTGGATGTTTTATGTAAATATATATATAATAGATTAATAGATATCATATTTGATAAATTTATCTTAAATCTTGATAATATCTTAAATTAGGCTTTTTAAAATAAAATAAGTTTTTAACTTTTTTTTTTTTTGAAATGGTGTAGGGCAGTAGACGTATCACTTTTCCTTAGCTTGTTGCCATTGCGGAATCTTGTAACATTATGCTATACAATCTTAAAAGTATAAGCGTAATCGTAACAGGTTTTTACTAAAAGCCTAAAAGCAAAACAAAAAACACTCAACATTTTCGTGTTTTTGCAACATAAATCCAACTTTGAAAACTCTTCCACCCTCCTCCTAACGTAATCGTATTGTTTAAAGTGCTAAGAGAACTTTTGGGATGAAAAATGAGGAATATAGCATACGGCCACCTTAAAGTATCCAAATTTGACTCATTAACACCCTTGCGTATAAATTAGGCACTTAACCCACTTTCCATTTGATTAAGTATCAGCTTTTAGACATAAGGGTATCCAACGTGTCAAAACCGAATACTTTTAGGTGACCATGTGCTATTTTCCCTAAAAATAAAAAATGGTTTTAGAGAATTCTTACATTCAGTGATACATCTATTAAAAAGTATTTTTCCCTATTCAATATAAATTCTGAATAGTTTTGTTTGCCAATCAAATGAGGTGACTTTTTTAGGGAATAGGATTTGTGGTTTAGGATAGTAATCTTATGGTCAATCTAGCGATAAGGTACTTGTTTCAAAGGTTTTACGTTGTTTTCCCACTATGAGACCCAAACCCAAGGAATGTATGTTTTTATGTAGCATCGATAACAAATGTCTTTTTTTTTTTAAGACTCTTCACCTGCAAGACACTCCAGCTATGAAGTGTGAGATTCCAAAAAAATTCACAATGGTTTTCAAAATCTCACCCTAGATTTGACGAGTCTCTGTTTAAAACTCACCTGCAATAGTTTTGGATTCAGTGTCTCATTCTCATTTTTTTTCAACAATTTTGCTGGTTGAAAAGATTCATTCAAATGATATCATTATGTGCCAAATGAAAATCAAGCCTCTATTTTTTAAGCTCCTATATGATTACTTTTCCACTGTCACATTTTGGAGTCTGAAGATGCTAAGCCGTTGTAGATGCTTAATGGTGCTCTTTTTGAAGTTCATAGGCTCTGCAAAACTTCTGATTTACAGGTTGAGTTGCAAAAAAGAACAACAAAGATGCAAATAAATCAACCCCAAAAATGAAGAAACTCAAGTCAAAACTCCCCTCCAAGAGTTCATGTTTGAGAGGCTAAAAAAGTTCTCGGTATTGCTCATCTTCATCAAATTAAGAGTTTACCATTGCACTGCAACCTATAAACAAATTGAGACCCTCAAAATAATCTTCAAAACTCTTTTTTTTTTTTTTTTTTTTTGGAGCTTGGTCATGGAAAACCATTGTAGAGGTGAGAGCATCTACAATGGTGCATCTTAAAAAGGGTCTCCAAACTCTATAAAAATGACGTGGAAAGTGAAACATAGAGAGGATATAAAAAAAGAGAGACTTCAAAAAATAATTATGCACAATGGGAAAGACGCAAAACTACACACATACAAAAGAAGAAAAGAAAAAAAAACAGGGAAATCGGATGCAAAAAATGATAAAAAGAGTGGAGCAAGTTGCGTGGTGTTTGAAGTCTCTCAAACATGAACTGGTACAGTGAGTAGTTCAGTTTGGGGTTTCTCCAATTTTTGAGAGGGAGAGGGAAGTACCCATTGGGGTACCATTTTGCATCATCTCTCTTTATATACGGAGTTTTGCAAGTATTGAGAGGGTGAAAATTGATCACTGTGGATTCTCTTACAGTCTAAACTTGTTCGAGTTTCACCTGAAGATACTTCAGTTCTATATACCAAAGGTAAACATAGCTTGCAGAGCCTGAGGTGTTGACTGTATTCTTCCAAGATAACGTTGATATTTCTCCACTGAAAAGAGCAAGACAATGCAGTTCTGCACTGACCAATTTCGTTCCTGATGCATAACTCCGTCTCCTGTGATATGAGGGCCTGAGTGTCACCGAAGAACCGATGGCGAAGAAGACACCTCAGCCCTCTCAAACGACAATGATCTCTTGCAGGCGATAGTTCTATCATCCCGGAACAGATCCCACTCGTTGGTAGGGAGAAGGAGTTTCGATCAACTATAGGATGGCAACATGCAGAAATATGCACATCCTTTACCATGTTCCCCTTCATTATTGATGGGAGTCGATCAAATCAGATTTCCGAGTCCAATCAAGAAAAACAATGCCCGCCAAAACCACAGAATTGAAGCATTCATCGACAGGTATCACATCAGTCTCGTAAGAGCGGAAACAGAAATGCATTATCAGAACAACAAACTGAATAATAGGAAAGTCTATCACAAAAACCTCATTACACACCTTCTCGGCTGTCTGATTTTCATGTTTCAAAATTTTGGCGCAATGAAGAGCTCAGAATCCCATCTGGTTCACACTTTAAGATCTCTCACACACATACATTAAACAAACATAGCTGAAGACCACCTACCTAGAAGACTAACCCACCAATCTAATGTCCATCTCTAGGCATGTCAACACGTAATACCCGGTATATCATGAACGAGAGATTTTGGTTCCCTGATCTTCTCGACTAATACAGCTTGAGTAGTAAGTATCAGACCTGCGACGGAGACTGCGTTTTCCAACGCACTACGAGTGACTCGACAAGGATCAACCACGCCAACATCGATGAGGTCTTCGAACCTACCAGTCATCCCATTATATCCATGCCTCCAATCAGAAGCTTCAATGTTCTCCACCACGAAATCACCATCAACCCCTGCGTTTGCTGCTATTGTTCTTGCAGGTGCAAGGAGTGCCTGCACATGACACGTTCATGGATTAAAGGGCAATGCGACAATCCACACCAATGCATCCAGGATTAGGAAAGAAAGATAAGTCACATCCCTTAACTGTCAATCTTTTCCTTTACCAATTCAAATTAAAAGATAACAGCTTTTGAGTTCAATGATGCTCCGCACAGCAAAAAACTTAGTAGTTCCTGAAAGTCTGGAGACCTTGACTGAGTTGCAAAGATGATCACAAAGCAAGGCAGGAAAAAGAAGCTGAATAGTCTCTTCGCAATCTTGAGGACTACTGAGTGGCAATGCCCATGTATAGAGAATAGAACCTATGGCCATGTATAGAGAATAGACCCTATATCCTAGGTGTTCCACTAGAAAAAACACTTTTGTGCCAAGCATATTACACTGAGCACAGGGCAACAACAGTCCTTGACATAGAATCTAGCTTAAAGACATAGCAACTAGAAAATACCGGAGTCCGTAAAAATGAACCTAAACAGCCAAGTACCTTTTTCACAATTTCAGCACCAATCCGTTCATCAGGATCTTCAAAAGAGCTTGTGATAACTGGGATCTCTTTTGAGAGATGTATAAATGCAGCACCACCTCCAGGTACTAACCCCTCCTTCATGGCGGAGAAAGTGGCATTCTTCGCATCCTCGACTTTAAGTTTGCGATCTTCGATCTCCACCTCAGTATTTCCTCCTACCTAAACAATCCAATTTAGAAGATGAAAACCAAAATAATGATCATAGGATGCCCGCAATACTAATAGTATCTCTAACAACGTCCAAGTATAGTAGAACAAAAAAAACCGCCAGCCACAATGATAAAAATCAACACCGTACTTAAACTAGAAAGCATATGTTTCCTTCATAATGAGGTGATAATCGCAAAATGATAATACATGATTTAAGTAGCATTGAAACATTGGATAGGATGTTCGACTATTTTGTGAAGTCTATTAGTATGGAATATGTAACTCGTCATCCTAGGCTTCAATCAGTAAATCCAGAAAGAGAAAATGGATCTCGTCATTAAAGAAAAAGATCCACGTTGCTTGGTATATGGCAAGTAATTTCCCGATCATCTAGCACCATAAGAGACAACAGAACTTGTCATAGCTTATCCTTCAAACTACAAAACAGAATAAGGTAACACACTGCGTTTTCATTGGGCATGAAAATATGTTGAAAAAGGAAGAAGGCATTATCCAAGGCGTGAGCATCTTACAGATGCGTACAATTGCTCCAAATGAAGAACAGGAATATAATACAATTCCAACTTACTACTGTTTTGCATGATATTGCTAATTTGAAGTAGCACAACCAGCTCCTAAGACCCAGCAGGGCAGGGACAATATCAATTTGTTCCAAGCTTATTCTTCAAGTACTCCTACTATTTAACAGAAGATTTGAATTCACTGTCGGAATCAAAGGGAATGCAGACACATGAAAGTGAAGGTGCCAATGGGATAATGCGTTCTAAGCTAAAGGTTATTATTCTTATCCTCTCCTGAATCATTTTCGATTTGCTTGCCCTGAATGCTACGATGGGGCAGATGAATCTAGACATGATGCTGGAGAAAAAGTATATGATTATAACATTGTGCTTTCAGTACGAATTTAACAGTATAAAGCAAAGCTGACACAAAACGTTCTGGTTTTTTTTCCTTTTCACAGAGAAAATTGTGAAGCCTTTCAGAAATTTAGAAAATCTTTAAAGACAACCATTTTCAAATGAAGAGCATGTAAGCAGATATTATAGTTTATATGGGTCCATGAGGCCTATTTACAGACCTTGATCACAGCCACGCCTCCGGTAAGCTTAGCTATTCTCTCTGAAAGCCTTTCACGAAGGGCTTTGCTATCCATCTCTGCAAGATCCTTCTTCATTTGCGAAACTCTGGCTTGAACTTCTAACTTTGTGGACGAGTCAGCTACAATAGTAGTTGACTTCTTTGATATTATCACTTTTCTGGCTACACCAAGTTGATCAGATGACACGTCACTCAGGTCCAGGCCAAAATCTTGACAGATAAAATCAGCACCTAACATATCAATTACAAATCCCACGAAAGCGTAAGTACCAAAACAATAGCAGAACACAGTCGTGATTTTGGAAAAAGAAAAACAACGTTAAGAAAAAAAAAAATTCTTTAAACACAAGACATAATTAGCAAGGTGAGTAAATGCAGGAGGACTGCAAGTCTACAGTTAATCTGGTTTGTATAAATCACAGCACTATGTTTCAGACAATGCAATAGCGTGTAGTGAAGTACCTGTCAGAATTGCTATATCTTGTAGAAGGGCCTTTTTCCCCAATAACATTCCTGGACATCTAACAACAGCTGCTTTGAGTATCCCTTTCCTTTTGTTCATGACCAGCGTTTGCGTGACTTGTCTTGTGATATCATCAGCAATTATCAACAGAGGAACACCTAGCTGAATGGCTTTCTCCAACACAGGAGTAATTTCTTTTGCTGATAGTATTTTCTGGTCAGTCACCAGAACTTTGGCATCCTCAAACTCCAGAATGCCGTTCTCCTCATTTGTGACAAACGCTTCAGAAAGATAACCCTTGTCGAACTGTAAAGCGGTCATTGTTGTACATAATCAAGCAACTATGAGAAAAGAAAGGAGTAAGGAAATATAGGATCTCTCATAAATTTATGCACAAAGAGGCTGTTGTAACAACTTTTATTCCTTGTGACTGATAAGAATGGATTCTAATGTATGCTTTCATTTTTATTTTGTAATTTTTACTATGTATTTTTGAAGAGTGTCTTTGCAATAAGGCCCATTGACCTAGCAGTGGTCTACAGCTCCTTTGGTACTTACAGAATCCGCAGATTACCATGGTTGGATCCTTTGCATGTTATCATGCCACCTCATCAAGTCAGTATCATCCTTCTCAAAATCCAAATAAAAAAGATGAAGAAAAAGTTCTAATATTCGGAACCTTTGCAAGTCGCTACCTTGTTAAGTCATTATCATCCTTCTCAAAAACCAAATAAAAGAAGAAAGGAAATACATGATCGTACATGTCAGGGTGGGTACTATAATCCTAGAGCAGGCGATTCATGATTCCTGCTTCACCTGCTTAGCAAAGAAATTGATTTCATTGCTCTTCAATGTTTTACTTCAAGAAATCAGCGCCTCTATGTTGATTCTATAAAGTTCTAGTCTTCTAGAAAAACACAAACCAAAGGTCCAAAGCTAGAAGTACTAGTAGCGATGAAAATCACCATCATTCCTTCTTCAATGAGGATGGAAGTTTCAGAAGTTCGTGACTGCTCGATATTTATCACTCCATCTGGCCCGGTTTTAACCATTGCCTCAGCAATTAGATCTCCAACAAAATCATCGTTTCCAGCAGAAATAGAAGCCACAGCTGGTGAGAAATGAGAAAAGTCAATCAACATATAATTCCCCTCGTGGTAAACATGGAGAGTCTTTAACAAATAGTAACCTTTTATGTCATCTCTTCCTTGAACAGGAGAGCTTCTCTCTGTCAAAATTTTGACTAGCTCCTTTACGGTCATATCCATTCCTCTCTTCAGAGATACGGTATTTATGTCATACGCAACTGCTAGGAGCCCATATTTAATCATCTCCCGAGCTAAAATTATTGCTGTGGTAGTACCATCACCAGCTTCATCATTCACCTTAGATGCAACCTACAAACAGGCATATAATAGAATGGATGACACTCAATATTCAGAAAGAAAAATATAATGAGTGAAAATTGAAAACATAGGAAATGGTGTCTGAGTCTGACCTCTCGGACAAGAGTTGCTCCGATATTCTCAATAGGGTCTAGAAGTTCAATGGCCTCGGCAATAGTAGCGCCATCATTAATTACCTTTAAAGAATGTTCATCGGAGAGAATGACATTACGGCCTACGAAATCATTCTTGATGCATTAAAAACATTGTCCTTCAAATTTCTAGACATCATTAAAAATTACGAAGATTCAAGGCTGGAGTCTAATAAGAAAGATTCCCACGAGAGACGATATTGCATCTCATGTAAAAAGAAGCTGTCAGGAAAATGATCTCATCTCATGCAAATCAATCTGTAATAACATGTACCTTGTTCTGTTTAGTTCAATATATGCAACCTAACCAATATGTTCAGAGCACCGCTATTGGAGAACAAAATAAAATTGCATCACAGCAGGTTTTTGCTGCTTTTTCTTCCGAACCGCTATTGAACAACAGAATGAATGAGCTTATCTTATGATAAACCTTAAAGCTTGAAGGTTTCCAAGGACAAAAGGGCTAGAGTTATTTCATTGTGCAGATACACAGCCTACTCAATTCGGTCAGTGTAACTCTGATGGAGAGAAAACATAAAATTGAACTACAAGCCTTTGCTGCCTTTCTTGAGGTATATCACTAGAGAAAGTAGCGTAGGGTTTAGAGCATACATGCAACCTACTCATTACATAATCAGTACAGAGATTCAACACAGTCAATGGACGATCCAACCTTATACCAAAAATTTCACATGCATGCTTCAATATTAAAACCCCACATTATGAATATGGTAATTTATACTCTAATCTATAATGGCTACATAACCAATTCTATACTATAAAATATTAAATTGCCCATTCTCTAAAACTAAGTATCAATTCCATACTCTGAATTATATAATTGTCCAATTTTATTCTCTAAAAATCAAAGTATCAATTCTATGCTCAACTTCAATTGCCCAAATGAGTTTTGACCCTCCTCCCTCATCTACACTTTTTTTTATCAAGGAACTGTCAGCACGAAAGTTGATCATTTCTTCAGGACACTATTGATTTGAGCCAACTTTATTATCCATCAAACCTATACATTCACCTTGTCTACAAGTTGATCATCTAAAGACGATACAGCGCGAGCTAAGACTAAGACTTCAACTCCAAGGCAAGTTTTTGAGGAATAGGAGATAAAAAAGACCACTGGAACTAATCCACCTGGATACGTACGAATGAATCTAAAATTGCCATCCCAAAACTCTCACATTTGGCCTCAACGACTTAATTTTTGAGGCTAAAGTTTCCCGTCAAATCTGTTCCACTTAAATGTGAATCCTAAAACTTATTATTATAAATTAACACGCGACATATAGTTTTTTCTAACACATATGAACGTAGAATATATAAAAGGGGGAAAATGGACTACCATAACCTTCAGTCTATTCTGTACGCCCACCCACAATTTATTTTTAGGGATTTTTTTTTAAAATTTTAAAATTTAAACTTCAAAAATTGACTGTTATATTTTAAAATTTAAATTTGTGAGGACTACAACCAATAGGGATTACTGTTGTTGCAACCCCATGTCCCCTACATAAAAACTCAATTTGAATATAGAATTGAGACTTTTATTCACCGAATAAAATTTAGACTCATGGTATAAAATTGGGTATTTTGCCAATCTATAACCCGATTAGGCTCTTTATATGCTCTTAACCAAGCTTTCCATATCACACCAAAAAGTTCGGAGGCTCAGTTAAAAATAACACATAAGTTTACATGAATATCACCCATATTTTCACATGGATTTGTTGGAAAAGCATAAATGCTATACAAGAAAATATAACAATTGAAAGGACACTACGATTTCGAGGACAATCAAGAGAAGGTTACTTTACCCTTTTTCATTTTCATCACAAATTGACCAAGACCCGGAGTTCAAGAAGTCAGGCTGAAAGAAAGGTTATCTTATTGAGGAGAAGTACAAAGATCTTAATATAAACCAGGAGGGGAAGTCTGAATGACATGGTCTGATCAACAAGAATACAAGATAGAACTGATGAAACATAGCCGTGAGAGGGAAAAAGGGTAAAGTAACC